>CANXYI011815456.1:0-11106 GCA_948208565.1 Hura crepitans
AACCAAATAATAGCATTAATGTATAACTCTGCCAATTTTTCTAAAGAGTAGTCCATCTTTATAGGTATGAAGTGTGCTAACTTAGTCAATCTGTCAGCCATAACCCATGCTGAATCACACTTGCTTCTAGTAATTGGTAACCTAACCTCAAAATCTATAGTGACTCTATCTTATTTCCATTTTGGTATTTTTATAGGATGAAGCAATCTAAATGGAACTCGATGCTCTTCCTTCACTTGCTGACAAATAAGGTATTTGGTCACATGTTCAACTACTTCTCTCTTTATGCCTAGCCACCAATGAACTATCTTCAAATCTTAATACACCTTAGTACTGATAAGATACATAGCATATAGTGCATTATAGGCTTCTTGCAAAATATATTTCCTCAACTCCTCTACATTAGGTGCACATAAATGGTCATGATAATATAAACATCCATCCTCCTTTATCTCATATTTAGTGGAGTTCCACTCTTGAATCATGCTAATAATATTCACAAGCCTATGATCATCCTTCTGAGCATCTTGCACTTGTTGTAATAAATTAGGTTAATATGAAGCTCAATTATCAAACCACCATCATCAAGCAACTTCAAACTAGCATTCATAGCTTTTAAAGCTGATATGAATTTCCTACTAAGGGCATCTGCCACTACATTGGCTTTTCTTGGATGGTAGCCAATAAAGCAATCATAGTCCTTTATTAATTCTATCCATATCTTTCACCTCAAATTTAGCTCCTTGTAAGTGGGAAGATACTTCAAACTTTTATGATTCATGTAAACATTGCATTTCTCTCTATAGAGATAATGCCTCCATATCTTTAGAGCAAACACAATGGCTACAAGCTTTAAATCATTGGTCAGATAGTTCTTCTCATATGCTTTCAACTGTCTTAAGGCATAGGCCATAACCTTGCCTTCTTGTATAAGCACACATCCTAGCCTATTTAATGAAGCATCACTCTACATTGTGAACTCCTTCCATGATATTGGCTGAACCAAAATTGTAGCATCAGTCAACATATTCTTCAACTTGTCAAAGCTCTCTTGACATTTGTCATTCGAAATAAACTTGGCATTCTTTTTTAGAAGACATGTCATAGTAGCAATAATAAGAGAGGACCCCTTGACAAACCTTTTATAGTAGTTAGCTAAAACTAGGAAACTTCTGATCTCTATAGTATTCCTAGGTGGCTTTTATTCCATAATAGCTTCAATCTTATTGGGATCCATTCTAATGCCATTTGTAGATGCTATATGACCCAGAAAAGACACTTCTTCTAGCCAAAACTCACACTTGCTGAGTCTAACATAGAGCTTCTCATCTCTCAACTTTTGCAAAATAATTCTTAGATGCCTATCATGATTATCTCAGTTTTTTAAATACATAAGAATATCATCAATGAAAACCACCACAAATTTAAGAATGGCTTGAAATATGGTTAATAAGATCTATGAATGCTTTTGGAGCATTAGTAAGCCTAAATGGCATTACCAAAAACTCATAGTGTCCACAACTTATTTGGAAGCCTGTCTTATACACATTTGCTTCTTTCACTCTCAGCTGATAATACCTCGATCTCAAATCTATCTTAGAAAAAACACCTACCCCTCTGTGCTGATAAAAAAGGTCATCAATCTGAGTTAATGGATATTTGTTCTTAATAGTGACCTTATTCAGCTATTTGTAACTACACTTAGCCTTAAGGAGCCATCCTTCTTCTTGATAAAAAGAACTAGTGCTCCCTAAGGTGACACACTAGGTCTGATAAAACATTTATCCAATGGCTCTTGTAATTGTAACTTTAGATCCTTCAACTCTATAGGGGCTATCTTTTATAGAGCTATAGAAACTAGTACTGTGCCTGGCAACACATCAATCCTAAATTCAAGTTATCGTTCTGGTGGCAAATTGAGTAACTCATCTAGGAAAACATGCACAAACTCTGCTAAATAGCTATCTTACTAGCATTAGGTTTTTCCTTCCTAGTGTCGATCACATGAGCCAAAAATGCTTGACAACCCTTCCTTATCATTCTTTTTGCCACAACTGTAGAAATCATATTAGTCATATAGTCCGATCACTTTTTTACTACTATTATTTCTATCCTATCATTAGCTATAAGCGTGATCTACTTCTTCCTATAATCCACAACTGCATGATACTTGGACAACTAATTCATGCCTAAGATCAAGTCAAACTCATTAAAAGGTAATTCGATGAGATCAGCTAAGAAAGCATGACTTTGTATTGACAAAGGACAATCTCTATGAACTTTGTTCACAACTACATGTTGTCCTATCAAGTTGCTAACCATAATATCAATATCAAGGTCTTCTGACAATAACGTATGATCTAAAGCCCATACAGTGCAAATATAAGAATATGTAAACCTTGGATCTATCAGTGCTAAAGTAGATAAATTAAAGAGATTGAAAGTACCCACTATGAAATTCGATGAGTTTATATCCTCCTTGGCTCATATGGCATACTGTCTGGTTGGACCTTTACTCTCTAACTTATCCTTTTGGCTAGCCCCAATTCTATCTCCTGAATATATCTTTTAAGACAAATTTGCTAGTCTTAATAGATAGTCTCTCATTAAATGACCCTTAGAGCCATATCCCCAGTAAACTCTAGTCATGGTATTCTAACATTTACCCTTATGCCTCATGTTGTAGTGCATACACTGAGGTATTTGTGAACTCCTATCTGTGCAGGTCGATGCACTAGCAACAGATGTCTACTATCTGGATCTAGATTGAGAACCCAATATTGGTCTCTAAAATTGATCTCTTCTCTTCCTATGCTGTGGCCTAAACTACTCACTTTTAGGCTTCTTTTTAGATGTAAAGGCTAAACTAGGTTGTCCCTAGCCAAGAGACCTCTTCTTTTGAAAACTATCTCTCTTCTCCTTTATCTTTTAAATCTCCTTTACTGTGTGACAATTTGCCACTAGAGCTGTAAAGTCCCTAATCTTTATAGGGGCTACCTACATAATAACTTCTAAGTTTAGTCCCTTCTCAAACCATCGACATCAGTCTTTTTCAGTAGCCACAACTTTCTTGGCATATTTGCTTAGCCTTGTGAATTCCTTCTCATATTCAAATATTGTCCTATGCTTCAGCCTTAGATCCATGAACTATTGTCTTTTTTGATCCAATTAATGCTCAGTAATGTACTTTTCTTGAACACTTTTAAGAAAAACTCCTAGGTCAAATCTTCCTTTGCCTTGTGCTCTATACCAGTCTCCCATCATTTAAATGCCTTATAAACCAACAAAGAGGTAGCACAAATAGTATACTTATTAGGGTACACTTTATCTGCTACATGATCTGCATGGTTTTATTTAATTAATACTTTGCTTTATGGGAACTATCCTGCTCATCCCCCTCAAAATCCTCTGCTCTATTCTTCTTTAACATCTCAAGATAAGTTTTCTACAGAGATTGAGGTTTTGGCTGGGTTGGTGAAGGTGCTATAGGATGAATTGTTGCAATAATAATAGCAATAATAGCAAATGCTTGCTTCACTGATTTTGTCTTCTATTCAAACCATGCAGGCTACATCGATAGTCCTTATACTACTTGCCTTACATCACTTAAAGTGATGGCCTTAACCCTAACAGTCATTTGCCCAACTATAGTCAGAGCATAGCTTTTGACTTCTTCATCATCCTGAGGTGTACTTTGGCTTATCCTCAATCTATAGGAGAAAGAAAGCAGATTATAAGCCTCAATCTATATAATTATGTGATGTACACTTTTTAGATCCTAAGGCATTCTTACGTAACCCTTAACTATTGAGGAATGCCTAAACCTTAGCTTTGATACCACTAAATGTGACACCCCATACCTGGTTCGACCATTGCTCCCTAGTATGGATTGACACATAAACTAATATCTAATCACTTATGAAAAAAAATCTTATTTATTAAGAACCTTATCATTGTGATTTAAACCACACTTTACTTACACATATTTATAAAAATATGGATTTTAAAAAACTGGTTTATAAGGTGTATTAATGGGTTCCTTATGCTAGAATTTTGAAAGCATAACGATTGTACCAGGCACTATCCCAAATAGTAAGCTATATAAAACAACACTTCTAAAATATACATTTACATCTCTAACACAATTAAAGAACTCAACAGTCTCAAAATTAATATTTAGTTTCAAATATTAATTCAAGTAACTTTGCCAATACTAGTTTATCAAACATACTTATATAACAATATAATTTTTAAGAATTACAAAATCTATTTTCAAGCATAGCTTAGGCCTAATTCTAAAATTACATAAGAATACCTCTACCATTAATTACATCACATCATTATCCAAAAAAAATAGAGAAAATACCTAAAAAGTAGCAATCTCGATAAATCTTTTGGATTGAGGCTTGGACTTTAATATGCTAATTCTTGAACCTAAGCATCACAAAATAAAATGATACGCTAAGCGAATGCTTAGTGGTGTATTCAATTTAACTTATGTATGCTCACTTGCATGTCATGCAAACTCAATAGTCAAGTAGAATCCACGTCATTACTATGACCATACATATCTCATCACATGTATATAAGAAAGGAAATAATCATAAATGACAATCTTAGAAAGAATAATTCATACATAAGCAATATATCATAATAAAATATCAAATCGAGCACACACAACACTTATTTATAACACAGTTTTATGATTTTCCTTTTTACATATTATAGATGCCTCACTTTTTGGCTTATAATGATAATAGAGATAGGCTTAAGCAATAAGGCAAGCAACCTAGAAACCAAGTCTGCATGGACTAACATGGCATAAGTTTGCATGGACTTGATGCTATGAGGTCTTCTCTATAGTCAGCTTATACTAGTTAAGCCCAAAGCTTAAGGTCTACGCAGATAACCCAAAGCCCATATCCATATGGACTAAAACTAACCTGGCCCAAAGCCTATGGACTGGTAAGAAAACCTATGACTTAAGTCTATATGGACTTGCTAGCAAAAAGCTTATAGAAGTGCGAACTTCCTATTCAGATTGTCTCTCAATCCTAGAAGGATTCTATCACTTCTAGACGGGAGACTCTTCATCCTAAGCATATAAATACCCCTTTTAGGTATGAATTAAGAGGGTAGAAATCTCAGAGGAGGCAATTTTGAGAGCCTAAACCCATTATTCATGAGTTCAGGAGAGGACTCCAATTAGGAATCGCTCTACTAGTCTTATTAACCCACACTTAAATAATGTTCTTCCAAAACTCTACCTTTTACATTGTTATTCGAAGTTTACTTACAAAGGTAAGATCTAAGGCCTCCTACTATGCATTCTTACTATTTTCATGGACCTAGGATCTCCAAGGATTGATCATAATTAAGGTGATTCAATGTAATCCCCACTTTGATCATAAGAGTAGGTCATCATTTTAAAGTTGTTCCATATTGTACAATTGACTATTTTTATGTTATAACTATTTTGTTATTATCATCCTAATCACATAGACCTATCTATAAGCATAATGACACTCGCACGAACTTAATTTATTGATATGTGCATGATTCATCATCTGCATGGACCAATGTTTGATAACAATGTCCTAGTTGTCTTATGTATTATGTTCTAATGTATTATGTTTACTATATTGACATAGTTGTATAATGGTATCATGTTGTATGATTATCCCATTCTCGTTGGCATGCTAGAACTATTGTATGTCTGTACGAACTCACTTTTATGGGGAACATTTTTTGTACGGATGATCTTATTTATTCTGTCTTAAGTCTTTATAGACTCTTTCTCACAAGGAATTTAGTCCACACGGATATATGTGTGTTATGGTTGTTTGCCTGGTTATGCAATTCACAAGGACTCTTTCTTATAAAGAATATAGTCTGCGTAGACATTTACTTTGAATTCCAATTTTCACATGTATTTGTATTTCTCGTCCTCTTTATGAATCCTTATTTGGTATGTTAACCTTTTCCTTTGAGTTGTATGCAAGTGACACTTCTCACTAAAGTGGAGGTCCGGACGAACATAATAACTTTTATAAGCAGTTGTCCACACGGACATATGCTAGAGCTATATAGGATTTGCAGGGACTTAGCATCATATAGACGAGACCAATTAAGTGCTATGGTTTATTTCCTTTGGTTTTGTACTTATTATATCTTTTAGCTTATCTTGGGCTGTAATAGGTAGTTAAGCAACTTTTTTACATTCCAAATGCCTAACTTCACATCAAATGATTTTTTACATAATTAAATGGTATTTTCCTAAAAAAAATGGTTTTAAGTTTTTTCTCAAATCAAAAGTCACTTAAGAAAATGTATTTTAATAAAGACCAATCACTTAGAAATGGGAGTTAGGCAATTACCACCAATTCTTATGGAATTATGGGTAATTTTTAGTTAAACAAACACTAATAAATGACCTGATTTTTAGATGTATAATATACTTGTTGTATGCTTTAAATACCGTAATTTACTTTTTATACATGAAAAGGTGACATAACTACTTTAAATATAATGTATGTTTTCTTGAAATGGGATTGATAAATGTTACAACATAAAAGGAAGGTATATTATTGGGGCATAAATAAGATCTACATTTCAAACCTTTCTAGTATAGAAGATCAAATGTCCTGTGTAGAGGCTAGGTGCCAACTCCTAAACACTAAATCACTCTCATCGCCAGTAAAAATACATATTTTCTTTACAATAGTGACTCTACTAGGGACTGAGAATTTAAATTTGAAAGTGCCTAAATAATATGCCATCTAATATTCTAATTTTTATCAATCCCATGCATTGTATCCCATATAAACTGTGTCCTTTTTACCCTAGATGGTGTTGTGAACCATGGCTCCATTTTTCATTCAAGAATGGAGAAGTGCTAGCATATTCATCACTCACAAGCCTTGTGCCTTTAGGTATATGAAAAGGTGAACTAATCAGTCACTATTATCCTTGATTGGAAAGACCTATTAGGAGGGACCTCTGCTTGTGGGAGCCATAATCTTTTTTGACTTAACCATGAGCCCATATAGTTAAGCCTAGCAATTTCCCTTAGGTGATATGACCCTAAGAGTTTATGATTGCATTATGATTGCTATGTGGGCCTATCATATTTAACCTTATTTGAAGTGGGGCCAGGCCTATTATGCCTTTCATCTGGACTGGGCCCGACCTAATTTCACCTCAAACAAGACTTAAATGTTATGGCCCATTATTCTTGCATGTGTTTTAAATATGATAGATCATTGGGCCTAATTAAGCCTATATTCGAACCTATGTATCCCCTAATGATGCTTAGGTAATCCCATCTAAGAAAAATAACTAAGACTGCATGTGTTGGAGTAATAAGGTTGGAAGGCTTATTGCTTGTGTTTGTCCTTGTACATCGTAACTCATATCCTTTTTAACATTACATTATACTTGCTGCAGAACATAAACTTTGCATCCTTCTTGTTTTATATCCTTTCTATTTTTATATACCATGAGTATATCATGCTTTGATGCACATATGTAACACTATACTTACTATATGACATAACTTTTATACCATATGTATCTCATAAACTTTTACATTTCCATCCTAATACTCACACATTGTAAACACGCTTCATGTAGACTTAAGTACATTTTGCACTAGCATATGGCATGCTAACCATCCATCAAAAGACTGTCATCTTATAAAGGATCATTAACTTCTTACTTATGCATCTTGTAAAGCTTCTTGTAAACTAATTAACTATCTATACCATGTATCCACACATTTACATCATCCATTCATCATCTTAGACAAATCATGTATTATTACTAATCCTTTATTTTGCAGCCACTATTGATCAATTTATAATCCATAAAAAAGAGCGATCATGCTTAAAGATGAAGTAGTGATGAAGACCATGCTAAATGAGGTCCTTTAAGATATGGAGAAAAGGATAATGGCTACCATAACTAGTGCATTGTCAAGTATGAATGCCCAACAAGGTAAGGGTTAGACTTCTACTACTGACAATAGCAAGAAAGAGATGGCTGATGACCAGGTTTTTGATGAAGAAATACCATTTGTTAAACCTAGCTATAATAGAGTCCCGCCACTTAAGTATGACAAGAAAGATCTAATGAAAGAATTGAATGAAAGGCTAAAGGCCATGAGTCACCTAGTGACTGGGGGCAAAAATATCAACTTAGAAGATATTAGCTTGAAGCTTGATCATGCCATGCCCCACAAGTTCAAAAAGCCAAATTTAAGTAAGTTTGATGGAACTTCTGACTCGAGGACTCACTTGAGATAGTATACACTAGATATGAGATTGACCCAACTATCAGAAGCACAAATGGTAAGCTTATTTAGTATGTCTCTAACTAGGTAGGCCCTAGATTGGTACCATAGCTTAGAAAGGAAGATCAATGTGAATTGGAAAGAATTGGCCCATGCATTCAACAAACAATACTCTAAATAGGTGACCCATAAAGATTTGGAATTGGTGTGCTAAAAACCTGATGAATCTTTCTCTGATTACTTAGAATGATAGAGGGATAAGGTACTTAAAATAAGAAACAAGTCCAATGACACCAACCAAATCAAGATGTTTATTAGGAATGCTAATAGCTACATGAATGATGGGCTTTTTGCTAAAGGCATTACTGTTAATCTTGAACTAGCACTTCAGAATATAAGATTTAAGAAGAATAGGGAACCTGCCTATCAAGATGATAATTTAAGCCAAGTCACTAATGTCAACATAGTCAGGACTTGCCATTTCTCTAAATTGGGCAAACCTTTGTCTTGGTGCTTGAATAAGCTTATAAAAGAAGAAAACTGTAGCTATTAATGCCTAAGCTATGGATTAATCCTCCACCACTTAATCACAAATTTGATCTATACTATGCTTATTATCAAGTGATAGGCCTTCTTACAAACAAGTGCACCACTCTCTATCATGCCATTCAAAATCTCATTGATGCCAAGTAGATACCTGATCCTAAAGCTTAGAAACCTCTCTTCTCTTTTTCTTTTTGTTTAGTTTAGTTGTGAGCTTTTGTAATCTTTTTAACTACATTTCCTTTAATAAGACAATGAATTTATTTTCAATCATTTGTATAAATACATTTTGACTTTAATCTAGAAAGGGGAAAATCTTGGATCACATCAACATTCAAAGCTTACTATTGAAAAGATGGATTAATGACTAGTAGGCATCACTAGGAATCATGCACATCCATGCATTATAATGCTTAGCTCGTGCATCATGATACACATTTCATAGAAATAGTCCACATCATCATCACAAACTTACATCTAGTCTTTAGACATGTCATGCATTGCGTCATAAGCCATATAATCTCTTAGAATCATAAATAAGCCTTTATCTATGCATCAACCCTACTATTTTCACTTAAACATGCATTACTCATCTTTACCATAACCAAGCACATATACATGCAAACTTCATCCATACCCATATACATATGACACTTAGGCATTACCGTTCATCATCTTGCCTAGTATAAGTGTGACATCCATCCATTACATATCCACACGTAGTCACATTATGCCTAGGCACATCATGTCCATATCACATATTATTGTATATGCACAACATTATTCTATGACTTCACTCTTTCATGCACACCACTTAGGCTTAGTCATATATCATTCATCCATTATCATCTACCTAATATAGGTGTCACATGCATTCATTCATGGGAACCTTAACTATACCACACGCATTTGCATGCATAAATTTGGCACATTATACCTATGCATTACCATGTATCATTCATCATGCACACTTCAGGTGCTTGGTACTGTATCATTTAGTATGTTCATTCATATATATCCACATGCATTTTTCATACATAGCATGTAACACCCCTTACCTCTTCCTATAGGAAATAGACAAAGAGTGCTATTTCCCGTAGGTCACCCATCCTTGGAATTCCCCGAGGCTCATTCTTTTAACACTTATGTGACTTTAACCAACTTTGACTTAACTTGGCCTTTTAGTGTTTCTTATTGTATAACCTTTTATTACTGCTTATTTTAGTCTGTTAAAATACTAGATTGTCTGTTAATCCTTTACAAAAAATCGGGCAGCATAATAGCTACTCGGGTGAAAAACCAAAAATTTTTCCTACAAGAAAAACACTTCTAAAATAGTTTCCATTCAAAACCCAACTCCTAGACCCATCTAGTCCCCCAAACAATATCAGACTTCCAATATAGCAAACACAGGGTCTTAGACCCATATATAGACAAATGGAAGCATGCACGTATCCATTAAAATTAGTTTTATACCACCATTTAGTTTTAGTACCTTAGTTTTATACTTTTCATGTACTACTAACTTTATACCTATTATACATGAGTGGCTAACTACAAAACCCAAAAGAGTAACAAAAGAATACCCCAAAAGACTTTAGGTCAGCTACACTAGCTCCTACTGAAGCTGGTCAGTTATCTCATCTACGGCCTGCACATCGAAACATCGACACATTGAGTATAAACTCAGTGGCAGAATAGATACAATAAAGTATGTCACACATGCAAACACACATATGATTCATGTACACATATGCATGGATACTTTGTTCAACATGGTCATGCAAGATATCAAACTAGATGCCATTTGCCCTATACAATCAATTCCAGTTATGTTATCAAGTTAAATTCAATATATTAAGTTTATAATTAAATTCAATATAATTTAGGCCTATAATAGATAGACGACACTTTAAGATACCGGATAACGGGATCTATCCTATGCAGTGGCCCACATTTTAGATCTCGATAGCTATACCTACCTCGCTCAATAGCAGGGATCAGTCCATAGATCTCCTAATACTAGACTGGCAGATAGTAGGGATCAATTCTTAGACCTCCCAATATCTACAAGTGGGATAGTAGGGATTAGCATCATGGGACCTCCCAATACCCCAAGTCACATCTCTAAAGCATCACAGGTGGATAGCATAGATTAGCCCTGTGAGACCTCCTAATATCCATAGATAGTCAATGGGTAGTAGGGATTAGCCTAGGTGGACCTCCTAATACACGAGTGTGTAAGGTTCATCTTAAAACCTCAGTGAGTACAC
>CANXYI011815493.1:0-10076 GCA_948208565.1 Hura crepitans
ATTAAATTAACTTATTTAAAGGAATTAAATAGGAGATTATTCATAGTATACAAGAAAGGGTATTATGGTAATTTTAACGGATACATATAATATATTGGCATGATAATCTGAAATACTTAAGATTATCATTGTGTGCTTAAATAATGAATGTGACATATTTTAAATGCTTGAATTCACCAATGAGTATTATATACTCAGCGTACCTATTTTGGTGCATAGGTAACTAGAGTTACCAAACAGCCTCATGTTACGTGCAGTACAAGTTTAGAGGACAAGCTAGAAGGTGACTATGTGAATAATGTATAGTTTTACATTCATATACATAAGTGGGATAAATGGGTACCATTTGTAGAGGTGATGTAATATGTAAATATTAAATGTAAACAATGATTGTAATTAAGTAACTGTGAAATGCCCTTGAATGTGTGATTTTACTTGATGCCTATAGAATATGAGCATGAGACTCTAGGATATGAATTTATTGATTATGGTCTGAGGCCTGTGTTATTGCTAAGATAGATTGATTATGTGAGATGAATATTGAGAGGATTAGAAGGGTCCAAGATGTGAGAAATAGTTAGATATGGTTCTTTGAAGTGTTTTTCTACAGGCTAAAATTTTGGATAGTCACTTAGATAGTTATTATGCTGCTGGAGTTAAGAAAAATTTGGAAAAGTTTATAGATGGCTGATTAGGGTATAAATAGATCCCTATAACCTTAGGGTGAAACAATATAAAGTTAGAATTAAGATTCAGAGACTAATTAAATTATATTAAGTAAATTGATAATTATTAATTGAATATACCCTAAGGGCAAAGTAAAGATGGGTGACCTAGCGGGAAGTGCACCACTTATTGGCTTTCTTTGGGAATCCAATAGGAGGTGTCACAAAACAAGAATTTAATAGGTCTACAATTGAGACGGTATAGAATTCTAACTATAGTTTTTAATTTAATTTTGTATTTCAATTCTTTCAATGGCCCTTTTTCCTTTGTTTGGTATCCATGGAGTTTTGTATTCCACTATGCATGATCCATGGAAACCAATAGGGCTTATGTGGGTGTGTTGTGTGAGATCAAAAAAGCCATCTTCTTCCTCCCCTATATGTGGCCTTCACCACCTTTTTCTCTCCTCATATCCCTTTTTTCTTCATTTTTCCACCATTTCTCCACCTTAAGCTCAACTTTATACATGAAAATCAATCCTTTCCTCATCTAAAGCTCTAATTTTGCATTAGTTTTGCATGAAGAAGTTGAATTGTAGGAAAAAGTTAGGTTAAGATGTTTATAGTTTCTAACCCCTAAATCAAGGTAAACGCTAAATTAGAACCCTATCATTTTTTTTGGTAAGTAAGCACGCTTGGTTTAATGGTTCGGGTGTTATTTCGAGTTTGGTGTAGTGTAAAATTTTCTATGAATTTTTTTAATTAACTTTCTATTATGTTTCTTAGAAAAAGTGGAGAATAGCTAGGCAAAGGGAAAAGAGAAGGTTTGAGGTTCCTGTAATGCTCATGAAATACAGTTTCATGATCAGTGCTTTTTGAGGCCCGAATAGTGTTCCCTATGGTGCGAGGCACTATATAGAGGCCAAAGAAGGACAGTAGTGATTATAAAACTTTGACAAGCCAAAAAATTATGAAAACAAATGAATTAAAAGATTTAGTAAAACCAATAATTCATAACATACCATAAATAAGTGAATAGGGAGATAAAGAATTTGTGCCGGGATGTGCTGGATGGACCTGAAAATATCATACCTTGAAGGTTAAAAATTCCAATGAGTTCATTAGAGAACGAATTTTAATTTTTGAAGGTCATTTACTATTTATTTGGAATAATTTAATTACGCGAGTAAATAATGACCCGAGAAAAAGTATGGAATTTTGGTTTGAAATTTTATGAGCCATTAAATGGCATAAAATGATGAATTTTGGTACTAAAACCATAATTTTTGGAGGTCTATAATAAGAGACATTAATTTTTAAAGTTTGACGCAAAACAAAATTAAACAGCGCATGAAAATTGAGATTTAAGTGATTGGGCCCCATAGGCCACTTATATAAAAGCCCAATCTAGTATGTTACAGCCCACTAGCCCAAAATGCACTCATCTTCTCCACTAAAGAGCAAAAAACCCGAGAGCTTCCGATGGCCTCCCTTGAGTTTTCTTTCATGCTAAACACTTATTTTAACTCAAATTCTCTCACTTACCAATTGGAGTGACACTATTCACCCCTATGCTAAAAGTCTAAATCTAGCCCTTCTTTTGCCCCAATACCACTTCTAAAAGGTTATTTAGGATGTGGAGGGTCTAATTGATGGATTAAGTGAGAGAGAAAACTCAAAGGAGGCCATGGGAGAAGCTCTCAGGTTTTTTGCTCTTTGGTGGAGAAGATGAGTTCATTTTAGGCTAGTGGGTACAACACACTAGATTGGGCTTTTATATAAGTGGCCCATGGGGCCAAATCACTTAAATCTCAGTTTTCATGCCTTGTTTAACTCGATTTTGCATCAAACTTTAAAAATTAATATCTCTTGTTCTAAACCTCTAAAAATTATAATCTTGGTACCAAAATTCAGCATTTTATGACATTTAACGGCTCGTAAAATTTCGGGCCAAAATTCCATATTTTTCTCAAGTCACTATTCACTTGTGTAATTAAAATATTTCAAATAAATAGTAAATGACCTCCAAAAATTAAAATTCCTTCTCCAATGAACTCATTGGAATTTTTGACCTTCAGGGTACGATATTTTTGTGTCCATCTGAGCACATCTCGGACCAATCTTGCTCAAATTCTTTTTATCTTTTTATTCACTTATTTATAGTCTGTTATGAATTATTAGTTCTACTAAATCTTTTAATTCATTCATTTTCATCATTTTTTTGCTCATTAAAGTTTTATGACTAGTACTATCCTTCTCTAGCCTTTATATAGTGCCCCGCACCATAGGGAACACTATTCAGGCCTCAAAAAGCTTTGTTCATGAAACTATGTTTCACGAGCATTACATTTCTTCCCTTTTTAAGAAAATTTCACCCACAAAATTACCTAAAGAAAATAGCTGTAGGTATTGAGCCTGCATTTGTTCTTTACTCTCCCATGAAGCCTCTTCTGAAATGTGGTGCTTCCATAGCACTTTCACCAATGGTATGGTCTTATTCCTCAACTACTTAACTTCTCGTGCCAGAATTTATATTGGTTCTTCTTCATAAGTCAAGTCTAGCCAAACTTGCACTTCCTCAGCTACTATCACACGTGTTGGATTTGATCTATATCTCCTCAACATTGATAAATGAAAAATATCATGTATCTGCTGTAACTCTGGTGGCAGTGCTAGCCGATAAGCCACTGGATCTGCACACTCTGTAATTTCGTATAGCCCAATAAATCTCGGACTCAATTTTCCCTTCCTGCCAAATTGTAATATCTTTTTCCACAGAGATACTTTCAAGAAAACCTTGTCTCTAACTTCATACTTTATATCCTGTCTCTTCAAGTTGGCATATGACTTATGCCTTTCTGTAGGAGCTTTCAATCTATCTTTTATCACTTTGACTTTCTCTTCTACATCTCTAACCAAATCTAGTTCTATTATCTTGCTCTCACCAGCCTCACTCTAATAAAGAGGAGTTCTACACCATCTACCATATAGAGCCTCATATGGTGCCATGCCTAAGCTAGCCGGTAGCTATTGTTATAGGAAAAATATGCTAGTGATAAGTATCGATCCCAACATCCTTTAAACTCTATTACACAACTTGCAGTATGTCTTCTAGCACTTGTATAACTCTTTCTGACTATCTATCAATCCGTGGATGAAAAGCAATACTGAAACTCAATCTCATTCCCAATGTATCTTGCAATTTCTTCCAGAATCTGAAAGTAAACCTGGGATCTCTATCTAAAATAATGTTCACTAGCACTCCATTCAACCTCACTATCTCATCTATGTATAATTATGCTAGCTTCTCTAGCAAATAATCCATCCGAACTAGAATGAAGTGAGCTGTCTTTGTTAATCTATCAATTAGTACCCAAACAGTATCACATTTACTTCTGGTCAATGAGAAACCAATGACAAAATCCATAGTCACCTTTTCCCATTTCCACTGTATTATTGCTATAGGACGTAATAATCCAGAGGGAACCTGATGTTTAGCCTTCACTTGCTAACATGTTAAACATCTCGGCATGTACTCTACCATATCTCTTTTCATTCCTAATCACCAGTAGAAAGGTCTCAAATCTAAGTACATTTTCGTACGTCCTAGATGCATGGCATATGGAGAATCATGTGCTTCTTGCAGTATCTTCTTTCCAAGTCATCAACATCGAGAACACATATTCTATCTTGATAATATAGACAATCATCTCCTCTACTCTCAAATCCAGCAGTCTTTCCCTCTCTAACCTTGCTCATCAACTTCACAAGCTACTTATTTTGTTTCTGTGCCTCTTTCACTATTGCTTAAAATTAGGTTTTAACTGTAGTTCTACCAAGATGGCATCATCTGAAGTATACTCAACTCGAGTATTCATCGGTCTCAAGGTAGCTATCATCTTTCTGCTTAGTGCATTAGCAACTACATTCACTTTTCCAAGATGGTAATCAATCAAATAGTCATAGTCCTTGATAAATTCTATCAATCTTTGCTATCTCAAATTCGATTCTTTATGTGTCGGGAGATACTTCAAACTCTTTTGATCAGTGTAAATGTGACACATCTCACCATAGAGATAATGTCTCCACACTTTTAGTGCAAACACTATAGTTGCTAGTTCTAAATCATGCGTCGAGTGATTTTTTTAGTGTGGCTTTAATTACCTTAAAGCATAAGCAATCACTTTTCCCTCTTACATTAACACACAACCAAGCCTGCTATGCAAAGCATTACTATATATCACAAAATCCTTACCTTCCTTAGGTTACGTAAGGATAGGTGCTTCAGTCAACATCGCTTTAAGGCTATCAAAACATGCCTGGCACTTATCATCCCAAACAAATTTCATATCTTTTCTAAGCAATCTTGTATGTGGTGTGGCTATCAAAAAAAGAATCCTTTTACAAATCTTTTATAGTACCTAGCCAAACCCAGAAAAGTGCGGATCTCTATCACATTTCTAGATGGCTTCCACTCCATTATACCCTTTACTTTACTCGAATCTACCCTGATCCCTTCTATAGAGCTATGTGCCCTAAGAAAGACACCTCTGTCAACTAGAAATCACACTTGCTCAGCTTTGCATAAAGCTATTTCTCCTTTAATGTCTGTAATACTAGCCTTAAATGTTGTTCATGCTCCTTTTTAGTCTTAGAATATACCAAAATATCGTCAATTAAAACTACAACAAATTGGTCTAAGTAAGGTTTAAATATCCGGTTCATCAAATCCATAAAAGCTACTACTGCATTAGTGAGCCCAAATGGCATCACTAAAAACTCGTAGTGTCCATATCTTGTCCTGAACACCATCTTCGAAACATTGTTTCTTTTAATTCTCAATTGGTGATAACCCGACCACAAGTCGATCTTTAAGAATTCACTTGCTCCTCTAAGTTGGTCAAACAAACCATCAATTCTAAATAGTGGATACTTGTTCTTCACTGTCACCATGTTCAACTACCTATAGTCGATACACAATCTTAGTGATCTGTCTTTCTTTTTCACAAACAAAATCGGTGCTCCCCATGGCAAAACACTCGGTGTAATGAACCCTTTATCTAGTAATTCCTATAACTGAACTTTTAACTCTTTCATTTCTATAGGTGCCATCCGATACAGAATAATCGATACTAGTGCTATACCAGGAAATACCTCAATCTCAAACTCCAATTCTCAATGTGGTGGCAATCCTAGAAGATCCTCAAGAAAAACATTAGGAAATTTCGACACCACAGGTATCTAATCAATCTTTGGAGAAGATTAATTCTAAGTATCACTGATGTATGTAATGAAAGCCTCACATCCCTTCCAAATGAGCCTCCTAGCTAATATGGTTAATATGAGATTAGGTAGAGAATTACTCTCGCCAAGGATAATAACTTCATTTCCTTCAGTAGTCCGAAGTGTGAGCTTTTTCTTTTCACAATTAACCATTGCTCGATGCTCAGACAACCAATCCATGCTTAAGATGTAATGCCCTTTGCCCATTCCCGAAGGAAATAGACAAAGCATGCTACTTCCTATTGGTCACCCATCCTTAAATTTCCCTAGGGTTCATTCATTTAACACTTATGATATTTTGAACATCTTTGTCCTATCTTGACTATCTAGTGATTATTATTGTACAACCTTTTAATACTGCTTATTTTAGTCTAATAAAACATTAGCTCATGTTTGTTATTTATTTTATAGAAATTTAGGCAGCATAACAGCTACTTGGGTGAAAAACTAAAAATTTTTCCTGCATAAAAAGCACTTCTATAACATTTCAATCTCAATCCTCAACACATAGACCCTTCTGGTCCCCCAATATCATCATTAACACAGTCACACACAAACATAGGGTCTCAGACCCACAGATAATCAACAACTAAACAAGCAAATATATTTATATATCCACCAACATTTAGGTTTCCATAGACATATAGTTTAATTATCTGGGTTTCCATAAGGTACATCCACTATCTACTTCTACCCTAATATACATGAGTGCATTGCTAAAACATAACTAAAAGAGTATAAAAGTTATACCAAAAAGACTCAGTAACAGCTACACTGCACTAATGAAGTTGGACCGCTACCTTTTTCTATAGTCTGCACATCAGAACCTCGACATGCTGAGTATGCACTCAGTGGTGGAATTAACACAATAAAGGTATGTCATGAATGTAAACACACATATGAGATCATATGCATACATGCATAGACATAATAATCATTCTCATGCAGATTTATCAAACTAGACACCATTTATGTACTAAGCCTTATAATGCCTTCTTATACTTGTAACTAGTTCATATATCTTTTTCTCAACTCCATTATCTGATCCATGTATTACTTCAATTGTCATTATTAATAGTTAAATAATTTTGTCTTTATTAAGTTAAGTGTTATCCAGGCCCATAACAGACAGACTACACTTTAAGACACCAGATAGCGAGGTCTACCTGTGTAGTGGCCCATATTTTAGGCCTCAGTAGTTGCACCTACCTAGTCTGATAGCAGGGTTCAATCCGTAGACCTCCTAATATCAGACTGGCAGAGAGCAGGGATCAGTCTATAGACCTCCCAATATCTACAAGTGGGATAACATGGATTAGCTTTATGGGACCTCCCAATACCCTAAGTCAACATCTCTGTGCAACATAGGTGGATAGCAGCGATTAGCCCTATGGGACCTCCCAATATCCACAGAAAGCCAATAGGTAGCAGGGATCAGTCCAGGTGGACCTAATAATACCCAAGTGTGCATGGTTCAATCACAGAACCTTAGTGGTTGCACCCACTATCACATCAAACAATAGTAGCCCTAAAAGGACCAACCTACCTAGCAGCTACTAACTCCCTAGTTGACCGGTCAATCCATCCATTGGGTGTCTAACTAATAGGCCAATAGACTTTTCATTATTCACTTGCATAGTTAATAGTCACTTTCAACCTTATTCCATGTCCTCAACCACATCTATATTCATTTTATGTACAATTATGCACAATTTTCCATTTTAGGTTGTTTGACCCAAAGTCACTATTCATTTAGTCATTTTCAATTTAGGTTACTATTCATTTGGTCATTTTCACGTAAGTTACTATTCATTAGGTAAACTTCCTATCATTATTAGTTTCATATCTATATCATTACCATCCATAAATGCAACATTCTTTTATCCATTAGATCACACTATCATCCATTGTCACTTGCCATTCCAATCCCATTATTTCCATGCATATAAACCACTATTTCAAGTACCATTACTAAGGTCACTATTTCATATCACTTTAGGTCACCATTTTTTAGTTTTACCATGCCACACATCTTATTAGTGGCATTGCAATTCCTAACATAATTTTTCCATGTAAATGCCATTCATGAGATGCCATGCATGCATACCCACATAACACCACATACATGACTATGTTCAGCCATACTTAGCACACCCATCCACACTTTGTTTCTTTCATCCAAATCATGCCCACCATGTTATTTTCATGCCATTAGCACAACTATACCATCCAATTACATTAATTCCATACTTAACCCTAAGAATTTCCATTTCCATACACATATACACACACACACATTCGTGCATAAACACATGACACACATAGATTGGGTCAAATCCACATACCTACGGTGTGAACACACCTCTTTTTCCACCACTATCTTGCCTTGAATGGGGTTCCCCTTCCACACTTTCCTTTTGACCTAACATAATCAAAATTTGCCTTAGAAAATTTCCTAAAAATCTTACATAACTCCAAATTGAAATCTAAAACCATAGAAGTTCTTAGAATACCTTAAGCTACCTAATACAAAAATAAAAATTAAATTAAAAACACTTACACCCAAATTTGTCACTATTCACCAAGTTTTAAATTCTCCTTTTTTAGCCTCTTTTTCTAATTTCTATCAGAGGAATTAGCTTTATAAAGCTGTGGAGGTCAAGAACCATGGGTGAAGTGTGAGAATTGGTGTTGGGAGGAGAGAGAAAATAAAGAAAAAGAGAGGTGAAAGAGACCTTAAATGGCATCGGATTTTTAAGGGAAAAAGGGGTGGAAGATGATGGCTTTACACATGTGACACTCTCACATGTGTGGGCTCTTTTATATAGGTGGGTGGGGCATGGTGATCTAACGGCACGATTTCTCTTGATTTTCTTTTAAACTTTAAAAATTCATAGAAATTTCTCTAGACCTCCAAAAATACTCATTTTAGTTTTAAAAATTCTTGATTAGTGCCATTAAGGTCCTCATAAAATTTTAAGTCAAAATTTCTCTGTCAACTTTAGGTCACTATTCACTTGCTAGAATAAAATATTCCAAATAAATATCAGATGGCCTCAAAAATTTAAAATTCCTTCACTTCTATATAGATTGGAATTTTTGAGGTTAAAGGTATGGTATTTTTGGGTCCGTCTAGGCACATCCTAGGGCTGTCCCAGCACAACTTCGTTTTATGTCACTATTCACTAGTTCTTAACCCGAAATAATTTATTGATTCTGATAAATTTTTAAATTCTTTTATTTTATCCATTTTTTGGCCTATCAAAGTTTTATGACCAATACACCCCTTTCTGACCTTATTAAGGTGCCCTGACTCACAGGTAACACCATTCATTCCATAGAGGTACTGTTCATGATCCTTAGACTTACGAGCATTACAATTCTTCCCCTCTTAAAAAATTTCATCCTCGAAATTACCAGTTGTGAAAAGATGTGGGTATTGTGCCTTCATCTGCTCTTCACTTTCCCACATGGCTTCTGTTGTGTTGTGGTGTCTCTATAGCACCTTCACTATAAGGATTGACTTATTCCTTAGTTGTTTCACTTCTCTAGCTAAGATCTACATCAGTTCCTCTTCATAGGTTAAGTTAGGCTATACTTGTATCTCTTCTGTAGTTATCATTTGGGATGAATCCAATCGATATCACCTCAACATCGATACACGGAAGACATCATGAGTCTACCGTAGCTCAGAAGGTAATGCTAACCAATACGCCAATAGTCCCTCACGTTTTGTTAGCTCATTAGGACCAATGAACTTGGGATTGTGTTTTCCCTTCTTACCAAATTTGAGCATTTTCTTTCATGGCAACACTTTTAAAAATACTCGATCATCGACTCCATACTAGATGTCTTGTCATTTCAAATCATTATATGACTTCTATTAGTTCGAGGTGGCTTTCAATCTATCTCTTATAATCTTAACCTTTTCTTCTGTGTCTCTGATCAAGTTGATCCCATCATCTTACCTTCTCCCACTTCACCATTCCTAAGCTAGCCTGATGGCTCTTGTTATATACAAATTTAGCTAATGACAAGTATTGATCCCAGTTGCCTCTGAACTCTATTGCACAGCTACATAACATATCCTCTAACACTTGTATCACTCATTTTGACTATCCATCTACT
>CANXYI011815497.1:0-15200 GCA_948208565.1 Hura crepitans
TCTGGTTGGGCCAATCTCTGAGGTTGTTACACCGATTGAGACTGAGACTGAAACTCTCTCTATCTCTTGCCAGTCCCAAGTGTTACACTGGTCTAGCTCGCTACAAATGGCCTCTTCTTATAGAATAGATATCTCTTCTCTTATAGCATCTCTTCCATGTCATAGGCAGTCACCACCAACTCTAGAAAGTCTCTAATCTTAGAGGTGGCTATCTGTATCCATAATTCCATGTTAAAACTTTTTTGGAACCTCTTACATCTCTCCTCCTATATGAGGATAAACTCTTCTGCATATCTACACAATCTGGCAAAGTCATTCTTATACTTGATAACATATCTCCTACCCTATTTCAAATCAAGGAACTCTTATCTCTACTTATCCTTATATGATTTAGGGATATACTTTTTCCTAAACGCTTTCAAAAACCAATCCCAAGTCACCTTATTTGTAGCAACTTTCCTCCTTCTCATAGTGTCCCACTACTGGTAAGCTTCTTCCTAGAGCAATGAAGTGGTACATTTCAAACTCTCCTCTATTGTGCAGTCTAATTGCTCTAATATCCTTAAGGTCCTTTCTAGCCAATACTCTAACTTGGTAGCATCATTCTCCCTAGTGCCAAGGAAATCTACAGCTCCCATTTTCTTGACCCTCTTCAAATATGTCTTCTATAATGGTGCTAGAGGTGGAGGAGGTGGTACAGGAACTAGTGGAGGTGGTGGAGCTACTGCAGATGTATGCCTTAAAATCTCCACTATCTATTGTAGCAAGACTAGTGAGGCTTGGATCTGAGGCTGTGCCTACTACTGTGGTTGGTGTGTAGTGCCACTGGGCTCTAAGGTGGTTGTACCAAACTCAGGCCCATAGATAGTAGTAGGAGCAAGGTTAGCTACCTCTTCTCCTCTATCTGGTGGGACCTGTTCACTCATCTTGTCACTACAAAAATAACAACCTATCAGTCTCATGCAGTGTAACTTTATCAAAATCATAAAACCTTAGACACTGGCACTCATGTATGCTAGGCCTAGAAATGCCTAAACCCTCTCTGATACCACTAAATGTAACACCTCCTGCCTATTCCTAAAGAAACCAGACAAGGAATGCTACTTCCCATTATACACCCATCCTTAAATTGTTCTCAGGGTTCATTCATTTAACACTTATGTCATCAGTTGATTTCTTTATCCTTACAAGTATTTTCTTAAATCCTTTTATATAATCCTCTTATACTGACTATTTCCATTTGATAAAACACATTTCTAGTTGATAAAAATATATTTTACACCAATTGTTCATTTTATGGAAATTTGGGCAGCATAATAGCTACTTGGGTAACTGACCCTAAAATATATACCTGTAAAAGCACACTTCTAAGATCATACTTAATTTCCCATCATCTCCTAGACCCTTTTAGTCCTCTAATTCACACATCATTATACCACAGTACATGAACATCAACACATAGGGCTTGGGGCCTACAACAATCAGACAGGCCAATATTTATATGATACTAAGCATTCATTTATACATCAGGTTCATATTGTACATAGACTCAAAACTTGCCTAGTTAAGCCCAACCTTACACATATGTATACATGGGTGCTAAATAAAACCATCAAAAGTATATAATGATACCTTTAGATGTCTGTCTTTACTACACTACAAAATACACTGAGGCTAGACAACTGCTATATTAACAACCTGCACATTGGAATACCGATACGCTAAGTATACAACTCAGTGGTAGATCTAATGCAATAAAAGCATGTCATACAATCATACATACATCACATGAATTAGATATCTATCATGCAGTATACAAAAATAGTATTATTAAATTATTATTCTATCTAGTTAACTTATATTACTAGTCTCCAATTATAACCTTCATTTTATATAAATCATTTATTCATCATCTATGGTTATTATTCATAATATCCATTTTTATTATAAGCCCAAACTAGAAAGACAACACTTTAAAACATTATATCATAGGGAAATCCAGGCTGTGCAATAGCTTATACTTTGAACCCCGACGGCTGCACCCACTTAGTACAGTGGCCCCATCTTGAAACCATTATGGCTATACCTATATCAGTGACCTATCTCAAGACCTCAGTAGCTGCACCTACCCTATATAGTGCAGTGGCCCTTATTAAGACTGCGGTGGCTGCACCCACATAGTGCAGTGGTCTATATTGAGACCTCAGTGGCTATACCTGCCTAGTGCAGTGGTCTCATCTAGGAACTATTGTGGTTGCACCCATATAGTGTAGTGGTCAATGTCTCGACCTTGGTGGTTGCACTCACCATCATAATCATAGCCCCGAAGGCATAATATCTCTAGTAGCTGCTAATCCCTAGTTGATTGATCAACCATCTAATAGGTGTCTAACTAATGGGCCAACTATCTATTAATCATCTTTATTTATTTACTGTTCATTTATTTTATTTATTTCTATGTTATTAAGACATAGATATTGGTCAAATTCATCTACTCATTTTTACTGGATAGTTATAGGTCACTTTCTGCACTGGACAGTTATAGGTCATTTTACATAAATGTTACTATTCATTTAGTCATTTTCCATCCTTCTCATGGCCTCATGCCATCATATACCATGCCATTATGTCTCACATCATGTGACATTTCCATGACCATATTTCTACATTATTTTTATCATAAATCTTTCATACCAAATAAATCATATAATGCTTAAATTCCATGTATCTTATTATATGCCATTAATAAACTTTATTTCACACTTAGTGTACATTTTCCTTTACCAATTTCTTATCATACCATATACAAACTAATAATGTCATACATAACTATATCCATGTATCATGCAATAATCGTACATATATTTCCACACGCTATGTTCTATTTATGTTATACATGTTATTACCATCATATTACATCATGATTAACATCATGGTACATCATGTAAACATATCATGCATACATTCACATGCCATGACATACATATGATCATACATACATCATGTATATTCCTATACTTTTCACATCCAAAACACATCCATATCATTATTATGTCATCCAATATACATCATGGCATGCATATTACATCAAAATATGTACACATATGCATGAACCAACATTTTCATACACACTTTTATGCATGAATACATACAAACACATGTTGACATGTATTAATTACATCAAATCCATATACCTAGGTTTAATTTCCACTTTTCTTCTACACTTTATTGCCTTGGAACCCTTGGTTCTTCACTCTCTCTCCTTAAACCTATATATGTGACCTAAAACTTAGAAAATCCATATAAAATCTTACAAACCTCCAAATCAAAATCTCTAACTATGGTTTTTCTTAGAATTATCAAGGCTACATGAAACAAAAATAAAAACGAAGAAAAGAACACTTACACCTTAAAAAGTCATTATTCACTCCAAACTATAAATCTTCAATTTGAGAGCTTTTTTTGAGTTTTCTCACTTGAATGATGTTCTATAGAAAATTTTGGTAGGGAATTGGTGTAGGAAAGAAACAAAAATGGTGGAGGCTATTCCTTTAAATGTGGCTTCAATTTTGGGAAGAGAAAGGGAGGTGGAAGATGACTTTTGTGCATATGTGGCCTTTCCACATGTGTAAAGGGTTATGAATGAGTAAATGGCTTGGTTAGATCATGACACATCGCAATCTAATGGCCCAATTAGCCCGATTTTTCCTTAAACTTCAAAAAATTTTAAAAATTCATTTGTACTTCTAAAAATAATCACTTTTGTTCTAAAAATCCTCGATTATACTCACTTAGGCCAACATAAAATTTTAGGTTAAAATTCCAAAGGCAAGCAGGTGTGCTATTCATATGATATAATAATAAATTTTAAAAAAATATCAAACGATCTCAGAAAATTAAAATTCCTTTACCAATGAACTTATTGGAATTTTTTGCCTTAAAGGTGTCCTATTTTCAAGTCTGTGTGGGCACATCCCGAGTCATTCTCGGCACAATCTCATTTTAGGTCACTATTTACTTATTTACTGCCTAAAATGAATTATTGGTTTTGCTAAAATTTTAAATTATTTCATTTTCACCATTTTTTGGCCCGTCAAAGTTTTATGACTAGTACCCGGCTCCTCTGGTCTTGTAAAGGTATCCTGACTTCCTCGAAATACTATTTAAGCCTCGAAGGTACTATTCATGAAACCTCGATTTACGAGCAATACAATGTCCACGCTTAGGATGGATAGGCAACCTATACCATACAGTGTGATAGCGAGAATGCTTGTGTCTCAAGGTGGGGTGACCATGCTTAGGATGGATAGGTAACCTATCCTATATCAAAAAAAGGGGGAAAATGATAAAAGACTTATAAGTGAGGTCTTGGTACCCCTAGTTAGTGTGTTTTTAAGTGCTAAGGAAGTTGGGCCTAAGGGATAAAGCCGTGAAGTGACCTAGCAACCCAGACCAAAGTGAACAATACAAGTTAGGTGGGGCAGGCTATTACAATTGGTATTAGAGCCTAACCCTCCCCAGTAGCAGGGACTTACATATCTTAAGGTGGGTTGGTCCATACTTAGGATGGATAGGCAACCTTTCTCATATAGTGTGACAGCGAGAACGCTTGTGTCTTAAGGTGGGGTGATCATACTTGGGATGGATAGGTAACCTATCCCACATTAGGAAGGAAGAAAGATGGTAAAGGACTTATAAGTAAGGTCTTGGTACCCCTGGTTAGTGTGCTTTTAGTTACCAAAGAAGTTAGGCCCAAGGGACAAAGCTGTGAGGTGATCGGGTAACCCGGGCTAAAGCGGACAATACTAGCCAGGTGGGCTGGGCTGCTACAATACATATATAAAATCACCATTTATAAACATTTAACATCAGCACACTAATTTACATATTGCTTATACATTAGGGCATATACAAAATTTCACAAATTATTTCGATTACACATATAACATAACACATACTTATCCTGTGTCATCTTCACTTTTTATACATAACAAGTTATGAACTTATTATATCAAAGTCTTAATATGGTTCATTTCTAATCATTGCTCTAGAGGTTACTCTAAGCACTTATCATTCTATTTTAGAGGTCGCTCTAGACTTTCAAGATTCTCAATATTAAGCCTTTATGCCCTAGAAACATACATATAATGATTTCATAATATCATTATTTCTCATGCATTACTAATATCACCTTTTGTTAGGTATTATCCATACTAAATATAACTTTATTTTGCCTAAATATATATAATTACTTTATTTACATGTTTTGTTCTAGTGGTTACTCTAGGCAGCCACTTATCACTTGTGATCTAATGGTTGCTCTAGGCAACCCATATCCTTTACTCTAGATAGTTCAAACCTTTTGCTCTAAATAGTCTAGACCTTCTGCTTTAGATAGTCCAGACCTACTGCTCTAATGGTTGCTCTAGACAGCATAAACCTACTTCTTTAATGGTTGCTCTAGATAGCATATACTGCTGTTCTAATGGTTACTCTAAATAGTCACGAATTTCACTTAAACACAGATATTTCCTTCCATTATGCAATTCATACACCAAATCTTACTTTGATTCATTAATTCGAGGCATTACACATGTATTCCAACATACTACTACTATGACATATCATTTTATACCAGGTTAGTCATTTAATATACACATTTCACTCATAAACACATACTTTTCATACCTAAAATTACACATACTATAAGGGATACACTTACTTAAATGGCATTAAAATACCCTTTTGAGCATCCTTTAACGTTCTCTAGTCCTTTCTTTTTTTTTCTTCTCATCTCCTCTAGAACATAACCTTTATCAAAAATAAAAAATTCATAATAATTAGAATATGCTTTGATTCTTTAAATCAACCACAACTTTTATTGGCACCCAAATAAACCTTAGAAAAATATCAAACCTTAAAAATAACCATTTACTTGATGGGTATCACTATTTACCTAAGAATACCTCTCTAGAAATCCTTCCAATCTTATTTAACTTCTCTTTAATTCTCACCATAAATTTACTTTAGCTACCCTTAGAAGTTGATTTGAGGTGGAGATTTACAATTAAATCAAGCTAAAAGGGAGCTAAATGAAGAGATAATAGTGGAAGCTCTATGGAAATGGTGTGAGGAAGAAGAAGGAGAAGAAAGAGCTAGTTCCTGCCTAATAGGCAGATTTTTTTCCCTTTTATACTTCCTCATCAAAAACTAAGATCACTCTAAGAAAAGATCCAAAGGCCCATATTAAAATAAGCTTATAAATACACTTTTTAAGCCACTTTAATTGTATTCTTCAATTTCTTTCATTATTAATCACTTAATATGATCCCAAATAATTATGCATATTATTTCTTAGAAGTCCCAAAAACTATTGCTTGAATGACTAATTTTATCGTTACTTAATTTTTATAAAATACTTTTCAATGTTTAAAACTTCCAACGCCTATACCATTATATTCCTTATAATATTTGAGCTTCAGAATGTAGCATTTTTGGGTTCATTTGAGCACTTTAAAAATTATTTTATGGTTTAGCTTTAACTGTGTTACTATTCACAGTACACTACCGTAAAAACTTAACTTTTATTTTTAACCTCTTTAATGACTTTATTTCCACTTCAAACTTTATCCAAAAATGTCTTATAATATTTCCTTTCATCTTGTAACATTAGTGTAACCTGAGTCTTGAAAAACACTATTCACTCTCTGGTGGTACTATTCATATACTTGCACGATATCATTTGATTTCCATTCAAATGTTCTCCTTTCTTCACCAAATTGTAAACATATACTGTTTACAACATATGTCCATAATCAGTAAGGTTAAGAACACTATGCTCATACTTGAAATCACTATTTAAGATTTTTGATTTACTATTCACAATCTTATTCATTATCATTCTTTTGACTTACGAATGTCCTTAAATCTATACCAAATTTTACATACAACATACTTATATCTTAATCTCTTAATTAGTAATAAAATATTGTCCATTTCTTGAGAATCACTATTCATGATCTCGAGATACACTATTCATAAATCTTAAAATTTTCGGGGCATTATAGAATTGATACTCAAAAGCTTAAACAATAGAAAAATCTATTACACCATTTGTTATGTATGAAACAACTAGTGGTTCAACATCAAAGGTCAGTACTAATTAGGGCATCTTTTGAAGGAAACTTTTCATGACTATACATCATTATAGTGTACTTCTGTTTTGTTATTTTAGCCCTTACTCTTTTAGCTATAACTCTTAACTCATCTAATTTGGTAGTCTTTATATGCTCGATACCTAAAAAAATAAGGACATCCAAAGATATAAGTAAACTTAGAAGCTAAAAATATTAAAAAAAAACTCACTTGAGATTACAAGAGGAGTCCAGCCCTGAGATGATAAAAATAATAAGTACAAGTCAGTAGAAAATAAAGAATTTTTCACACTATCTAATAAAGTAGTGCAATCGAGTTTCACATGGGCATACTAAAAAGAAAAATCCTTTTTATGAATAACAATCTCTATTAAGTGAAGGGGGAAGTCTCCTTATTTGCTTTTGGCTCTAAAAAATAAAAAGTTCTCCTTTTAAGCTTTGATAGAGGTGTCCATGTTAAAAAGAGATTAGTTAGTCTTGTTTGTGAAATTTACAGATGATATCTATCTTGTGCAATCAATAATAAAAACCAATAAATAACACCAAAGATGGTGGGATTTGGATTTTGGTACAAATAGCTTGAAAATAAGTCAATATAGTGTAACCATCAGGATGTAATTGATTAGGGAAAAAGTTATAAGATATCATAATGGTTTTGTAAAAAGTGTGGAATGTGATGCCCCTTTTACCAACATCCAAGGACACCAAAAGTAGGAGAGTCACATTATATACCATAAGCACATGTTCTATATGTTCGTATAGTTGTCTAATAATACCATCATCTCATACATACATACAAGTATATAACACAAAGCTTATGTGGAAACATCAAGAATTTATTTTATGAGCTAATTAATCATTTTCAAAGTCATTAATCTTTATAAAACTAATAAAGCAATAAAAGAATAAATCCAACATAACTCTATTAGCCTAAAATGGTTTTAAATTTGAAAACATAAAACTAAAACACTAAATATACGTGCATTAAATGAATTATGTGAGCTCCAATGGTAGTTGCACAATTCCCACTTATTAATGTTTTCTTTGTCAAAGATTTAACCTACGCATGGAACATACATCTAACATGCTAAGGAGAACTGGCTTAGTGGTATGAAATCAAACTAGCATATAAAGTTCAAGCAAGCATGAATCCATAAACTTACCAGTATTACAAGCCACACACTTCAATTATACATCTCTCATGTCATGTCAGAAGCATATATTAATTAAATAGAGTTTAATCATATATCACATGCCTTTTCATCTCAAGCTACAATATAATCAAAATTTCAAGATACCATAAATAGAGTTTTCATCATAAGCAATAATAGAGTTTGATCATATATCACATGCCATGAGAACTAGTTTTCTGCCATAAAAGGATGCAATTTTTCTCCTATTTTTAGTAGCAAACTCTATGATTTTCACCAAATTCATGCCAATTCATACCACAATGAGTTTATAAACATTTTAAGCCTATTTAGCATCATCAAACATGTAATTTACAAAATAAAACATCAATCAAATGCATAAAAATTATCAAATTTAATGTTAGATTGGTAGCAAATGAATTCAAGGGTTTCAAAACATCAATCTATCAAATTTAATCAATTAAACAACAATTAAAGGGGTTTTATTCATGTACAAACCAAAAAAATACATAGAGCATTGTAGAGAACAATTTATCCCTTAAGACTTCCTTTACCTTTTGCCTTTTTCCTTTCTTTTTCCCTCTCTTCGAGGGGTAACAATGGCAATAGAAAAACCCATGAATTTGCCATAAGAAAAATACACAAGATGATAAAAAATTAAAGGAGAAAAAGATGTAAAGAATAGAGATAGAATTACCTTGAACCCTTTTATAGAGAATTGCCTTGAAGAATTTCTTTGTGAATTAATAAGAACATTGAACATTAGAAAAAACATTGTCTATTCTATCTAACTGCTTAACTCCTCTATTTATATAGGTGAGATAGATGGTTAAGATTAATTCTTTTCCATCTATCCAATGACCTACAACTAATTAAGGCAAATTCCCACATCAATCCTTCTTATAATCTACTATTTTATTTTCAATTCCCCTCTTTTTTTTTAAATAATTATACCTAAAGGAAAAGATTTTATTCTCCATTATTTTTCTGGAAAATATATTTCCAAAAATATATCTATTGAAATTTAAGGCGTTACAATCCTTCTCCTCTTAAGTAATTTTATCCTCAAAATTACCTAAAACCAAATAGTTGGGGATACTGTTATCTCATGCTATCTTCTACTTCCCAAGTAGCTTTTTTTGTATTATGATTCCACCACAATAATTTAACTAATGGGATTTATTTGTTTCCCAGGTCTTTTGTCCATCTTGAAAAAAACTTAATTGACTCTTTTTCATATGTCAAATCTAGCTATAGCTCAATAGATCCAATTGATGTTACATGAAAAGGGTCTTATCAATACCTTTTCAACATGGATACATGAAACACATTGTGAATATTCTCAAGTTCAAGCAGCAAAGCCAGTCTATGTGCTACCAATCCCACACGCTCAATAATGTCATATAGGCCGATAATCGACTAGAATGTTTTTCTTTGGTTCAATTGGTTATTTAATTATTTTTATCCTTAAATTTTATTTTTAGGTTCTAAAGATCCTAGGGTTTTAATTTGTGGCTGATTAATAAAATTAAATTTTATTTGATAATTAAATAATTAATTGAACAGTAAAGTCGAGTTCTACCAACATCTATCGACTAGTTTTTGGAAAACAATTTCAATATGATTTTTTAATGTCTTCAATTCCAAATTATTTTTCTTAGGTTCCTAAGAGAGGAAATTTAATTTTAGAGCTAGCTAATAAAATTATATTTTATTTGTTAATTTTAAAAAATCATTGAACCCAATTTTTTAATTATTTTTGCACTGTAAAAAATAGTTAAATTAAGGCAAATTTTTTCAAATTGTTTATTTTAATTTTTTAGGCCCAAATTATTTTCTTAAGTTATTTAGGGATTGAAAAATAATTCTAGAGCTAATCAATAAAATTGGATTGTATTTGATAATTAAAAGAATTGTTTGAATATAATTTTAGTTGTTAACAGCTTCTATAAAACTGATTAAAGTTTTATTAATAGTGTCAAATTTTGATTTTACTTTTTTTCAATTCCATACCTAATTTGATTTTGCTTCCTTTTAATTTCAGACCTATTTATTCATGATTATTGGATAATTATGAAATTAATTTTAATATTTTGAATGCTTAAAACTGATTGCATATGAATTGGATTTATAGTTTTGTAATAGTCATATGAATATATATTGTATTTACTATCGGTATTGATCTATAAATTAATTTTGAGTTGATCAATTGGATTGGTTAATTTTGATTAATTTTTTTGGTCATTATATGTATTTTTTATATGTTCATGCTTGCTGGAATTAGTCCAAAATCATTTGGAATAATAATTTTACAAAATAATACAAATTGATTTATCGATAAGTGGTAGAAATTGAATTGTTGGCATAATGCAATTCAAAAAATTCAAATTAAATAATTCTAAGATTTTGTTGGAATTTGCTACTATAATTGATGCAAATTTTATTAATTAATTAGATTAAATAATTAAATTTACAAATTAATTATTGGTTGGACTAATAATTGGAAAAAAAAAAGTTAACATTTTCAAACATATGTAACCCGAGAATCCCAAAAATAATTTTCAATTGGATTGAAATTTTTTCTTTTTCAGAAATGGTTTCTAAATTAGAAAGAATGTTTAAATATGAAAGTAATTGGATTAATGAGATTAATTTCCATATTTAAAATTTCGCAAAGCTAAGCATACATGGCATGTTAATTTTGCAAATGTTGTAAAATAAACTAAATTCAATCAAGTGGGATCCGAAAATTACAAGTTAATTATGTGCATTAGAAATGCATGTTAAAGGTTTTACATGATGACTAGTTACAGATAAAGACTAATAAGATTGATCTATATTGTATGAATTTTTTTAATTGGTTAAATTAGGCCTGTGTGTCCTAGCCTTTTCTCTTATTTCTCTATTATATTTCTCTTCTCATATATTTTTCCTCACATGTAACATGAGGTCTTTTATATTATTTATTATGTAATTAGATTACATAGAGTTAGAATAGGAAGAAGAAATACAAAGAGCCAAAATGGAGAAGAAGGCCCACAAAGAAGGACCAAGAAGAAATAGATAGAAGTGCTCTTTTATTTCCTTTTGGGTTTGTAATTCATGTATGCTACCTAGGGTCTTACCCAAATTAGTTTCCTTTGACTTAAGGAAATCAATGTAGTAAAAGTCTATAACTAGATTATATATTTAATGTGATTAAATAGCATGTGTATGATTTAATATGATTAAATATGCATGTGCATGCCAAATCCCTTTGCATGAGCATAAAAAAGCATACAAACCTAATGAGACTAAAATGGAAAAAATCTCTCAAACTAAATACTAAGACTTACAAGCCTTCTGTTAGTATAGTTTTAACTTGAGTTCTTCTTAGTATTGGGTTATTGGGCAAACCCAAGCTCACATTATGTCGAATATGTTACAACTATACTAATAGGTCTATCTTAGACAGTCCATTAATTTATTAGGTAAACCCAAGATTAATGGTTTTGGAGGCATATTAAGGACATGTGTATGAGATACACATGCATTAAGAGTTGGCAACCCAATGATCAATAGTTGCATAACAATGCAATTGGCATGATATGCCTACCTTTTTATTACGAGTTGGGCTTATTAGGCAAACCTAAGGTTTAACCTTAACAAGAGATGGGTACTGTCTCACTAAAAAAACCACCGAGTTTTCTCATATCAATGTGAGGGCTGTTGGTTTCCTAATAAATAATGGAAGCACATATGGATTTTATAAAAGACTTTATAAAATGCATTCATATACATAATCATACTCTAACATGTTTCAATCTTTACATGTCGGTTGTTTTACTGCATCATAAATACAATTAACCCAAATTTACACATGATTTTTGATGCAATATTGACTGAAATGACTTTAAAATTTGAGAATAGTTCTCAAAAGTGAGAAGAAATATATGTGTTAAACACATATATTCCACATCAACTAGGAGTTAGAAGTTTTTTCAAAATCACATGGGATGGCAATGTAATTATCTCTTTATCTCATAAACTTTAGAAAAAGTATAGGCATGTGATGCTCTGATCATCAAATATCATCTTATGAAATAAAAGATATATGATATCTAAAACATTATTTCATTTGAAGATAATGGAGGACACTCTAAGAGTTAAAAGTGTTAGGCTTCAGCTCCATGATTTTATGATATATCAGAATTAAAAGTTAATTCTATAATCATAAAACACGGTATATTTGATCAATACTTTTTCTATTGGGAATAAAAATTGCAATGTAATTAGTTGAAAGCCCATGGAAGCAAAAGAGACTAGTCCTAAAAGTAGGAATTGTAAGGCTTGCCTTATGTCTCCAATGAAAAAGAAGCACGTGATACTTTAACTTTAGGTAATAGTATTGTTAAGATTAAAACAAGTAAAGGTGATATAGACCTATGGGTACTGCATTGGCTATAGGAACATATCATTTTTTATTTGCCTTTTTGACTTGTATTATAACTTAATAATGGTTATTTTGCTCCTTCCTTAAGTAAGCACATTATTTCTTTATCTTATTTTACTAAACAAGAATTTGATAAGAGCAAGGGTTGCTTAGTTTATAAAGACAATGTTTTATATTGTTCTAGATCTAATGTTAATGGAATTTATGTTCTTGATAATCAAAAGGAACTCTATACTATTAATACCAAAAGACAAAAGATAGATAACCTGAAACCATATTTCTTGTGGCATTGTTGTTTAGGCCATGTAAATGAGAAGTGCATGTCTAAGTTACACAAGTCTAGTGACTTAGGTTCATTTGGTTATGAATCAACTAAAACATGCGACTCTTGTTTATTAGGTAAAATGAAAAAGACACTTTTTAGTGGAAAAGGTGAGCATGTTAATAAGCTTTTAGACCTTATACATACAAATGTATGTAGACCTATGACCACACATGCAAGAGGTGGGTTTCTATACTTTATTACCTTTATCGATGGTTGCTTTAGATATAGGCATGTATTCTTGATAAAGTACAAATTTGAAGCCTTTAAAAAGTTCAAAGAATTTAGAAATGATGTTAAGAAATAGCTTGACAAAAGTATTAAAACACTTCAATCAAATCGAGTTAGAGAATACTTAAGTCATGAATTTATGGCTATTTAAGAGACAATGGTATATTATCTTAGTGGACTCCTCTATATACATTGTAGCATAATGGTGTATCTAAAAGGAGTAATCAAATCCTATTGGACATGGTTTGATCCATGATAAGCTTTGCAGAGTTGCCTAGATCATTTTAAGTTTATACAGTGGAAACTAATTTTTATCATTTAAATAGAGTTCCATCCAAAATCAATTAATGTTACCCCATATGAGATATGGAGTAATAAGAAACCAATTCATTCATATTTAAAAGTGTGGGGTTACCCTACCTATGTGAAAAGTCAAAGACGCTGGATGCTAAATCTGAAAAATGCTTATTTGTGGGATATCTAAAGGATTCATTTAAATATAACTTCTCTAATGCATTGGAACAAAAGGTGCTTATTTCAGAGCAAGCTATCTTCCTAGAAAAAGAGTTTCTCTTAAAAGAAGACAGTGGGAGTAGAATCAAACTTGATGAATTTCATGATCCATAAATAGTAGCAAATCAACCGATTGATCCCAAGCCTATTACACATAGTGATGATGTAATAGTAGAACCTATGAAAACACAAGTTTTTAAAAGTTCTACTAGGGTTTATACTACTCCTGAGAGATATGGATTTCTCATATATGAGAATAGTAATGTGACCATAGTAGGATAGGATGAGCCTTTAAGCTATAAAGAGGTTTTGAAGAGTTCAAAATCAAAATTATAATTAAAAGCCATGCAATCCAAATTGGATTCCATATATAACAAGCAAGTATAGACTCTAGTTGATACACCTGAAGGGATTAAACCCATTGGGTGCAAATGAATCTTCAAGAACAAGATAGGCATAAAGGGTAAGGTGGTTACCTATAAAGCAAAGTTAGTTGCAAAGGGTGGGACTGAAGCAAGTATCTAGGAGCTAGAACATCTGATTAAATAAGACAATCAAAGAGTTTAGTTTCTCATAAAATTCAAATAAACCATGTGTTTATGGAAAGGTTAGTGGGAATGAAGTCTTTTTCTTAGTATTATATGTGGATGACATATTAATCTTAGGAAATGATGTCTTTGTATTGTAATCAGTTAAGATTCAGCTATCTAAGAAATTCTCCATGAAAGAAATTGGTGAAGCAACTTACATATGGGGGATTCAGATCTGTAGTGATAGATCTAAGAGGTTGATTGGTCTTTCAAAGTCTACATAAATAGATAAGATACTAAAGATGTTTGGCATAGATATTTTAAAGAAAGGATTCAATTCAGTCATTCGTGGATAAATCATTTTTAAATTTATGTGTTTTACGACACAAGAGGAGAGAGAATGTATGAGTAGAATCCCATATACCTTGACTATAGGATCTATCATGTATGTTAGGTTATGTACTAGACCTAATATAGCATTTGCTTTGAGTGTCATGAGCAAATTCCAATCCAACTATAGAGAGGAACATTAGGTGGCTATCAAGAATATCCTTAAGTACTTGAGAAGATCTAAGGATTTATTCTTAGTATATGGAGAAAGGGATTTGCAAGTAAGCGAGTATACGGATACCAACTTTCAGTCTGATAAAGATGATTACAAATCCCAATCAGGTTTTATATACTTATTTATAGGAGGTATAATTGGTTAGAAGAGTTACAAATAGGACACAACTATAAACTCAATAATCGAGGTAGAGTGTATTGTAGGTTCCGACACCACTGAGGAAGTAGTATGAATCAAGAAGTTCATCAGTAAACTAGGAGTGGTACTAACCATTGAAGACCCAATACCTTTGTATTGTGATA
>CANXYI011815551.1:0-11793 GCA_948208565.1 Hura crepitans
TTACTATTTACCAAGACACTGTAATTCAAACTTGTTTTGCTTATTTAACCACTTAAATGACCTCAAATGGATTTCAAATTTCACTGCACATTGTCTTTTAATTAATACTTATTTTTAGTATAATAATCTAATTTAGGCTTGGGTGGTACTATTCACACCCTAGTGTTATTATTCAACAAAATCGGGTCCCAAACCTCATTCTTTTCACACTTCAGCATCCCTTTCATGTAATTTCCATGTTACTACCTCTTCCATATATGTTCCACTTATTAATAAGCCTTATATGACTCTTTTCTAGAATTGCCCCTAATAATTTTAAAAATGATCGTTACATCCCTTAGTAAAATTTCACTCTGCTATTCATACCAACTGACTTAACTCAATCCGTACATCAATTTTATTCCCCATGATTTTCTTTAATTCCCACTCAATATGTGAGTAAAACAAACTAAAAGTTAAGGCATGACATATTGTATGTTGCCTGGTTCTGTAATTCACAATTTCAATTAAAGACTATTTTTACTTTAGCTAGCTTAGGTTTATAACCTTGTTAGAAACATACATTAATTAGTTTAATTATATTGTTACGTTGTTTCTACTTGCTAGTTCATGTTTCTTTGTAACACTATTTTCACATGATCGCTCTAATGATATAATAATGTGCATGAGTTGTATTTGATGGGGTATCTCTAAATCTCAAAAAAATCTCATCCCTTTACTTCATCATGAGTTTTTGATTTTTTTCTTCCTATTACTCCCCACTAATATGCCTCTATGAATGAATTATCAGCTAATATCTAATTTGCATAATGTTTGTCCTTACTTAACTAATAAGTTTTATATCACAATTGATGCTCATGTGACATAAGGCATATTCCCATATCGCTAAGTAAATACATTGGTTAGGTATGAGACATGAAATCATACACATAGCTAATATTCCACTTCAAACCTTATATAGTTGTGCATATATTACATAACCATCATAGAAGTCCTTATCCTTTTTGGCCTAACTCTAATTTAATAGCTTGTAAGATTTATTTGATCTAAGTGATTTAGGGATAAGGGCTACATACTTAACTGTATTGCTATACCCATATCATCACTTATCTTTTTGCTTTTGTTGTATTGCACAGGATCATTTTTATAGACACTGGTTACTCTTATAAGATAAATCATCCTGTATGTTTTACATCCATTCAATTGACACTAGTTAACATTTGACAAAATCAATCCCATTTAAATATAACCCTCTTCCTTCTTAATTGTTTCATGTTGTTATTAGTGTTTCCTCCATTATCAAAATCCCATAAAGCTTATAATTATAGTAACCCCTGCTACCCCTTTTCCTATCATTATCATTTAGTTTGATTTAGTAGTTGCACTTTTTTGCTTCTTGCTATTAGGGTTGCTATTTATGATTGATGGCTGCAACAACAACATCACCTTACTACAACCATAGCATCATCTAGCCCTCATTTCCCATTCACACTACTGCAATAATCAATTTCTTGTAATAGGCTACTCTACCAATACTATAGTAGCATGTTACTACATAATAACAACTAATATCTTCATCATTCCCAATTAGACATAGCAGTTGACATTTTTCATAGTAGAGATAATAGTGCTTACTGCACATGCAACAATTAGCAGTAAATGCTACACAATTTTACCTAGCAGTTGTTGTTGGATTATAATAGTAGAGTTGCTCAACTGATGGAGATAGTGTCACTTATTGCGTGCACCTAACAATAGTAGTAGCCGTATAATTGTGCAATAACACCTGCCTTGTAGTGGTGCTATAGTACCAAAGCTACTCACTCCCTTTTTTGTGCTCAAACTAACTAAACCTAAAAACTAAACATAGCTTACCTTTTTGCTCTATTGTTGACTATAGTTGGCGTGGCTACTGTAGATTCATGCTACATAGTTAGTGCCTGATGATGTTTGTGACTGCAGTATGCCACAACCCTTGAATGCCTCTCTCTATTATCCTCAGGTGGGCCTTGCTAGGTTTCTCATCGACACCCCTTAGGAATGCTGATTCTCTTACTACTCAACTCTTTCACTATTGCCTTGAGTTTCCTTTACTAAAGTTCTCAATTTTTTTGCTTTTTCCTATCACTTCCTCTTTCCCTCTTCTCTCTTTTTCTTTCTTCCTATCTTACCATTTGATCTCTTCCGCTAATGAAGTTATTCTACCCTAAAAAAATTTTAGAAATTGGTTAACTTATGAAGTCAATTTTATTCCCCATTCCTAAATTGCTTGTACATTATTTTCATTAGTGCTATTGTTTGTTGTTATTGTTGTTATTGTTATTGTTATTGCAATTATTATTATTATTATTATTATTATTATTATTATTATTATTATTATTATTACTACTACTACATAATGTGCCTCTTGTATAGCCATAACACCATTATGTTTTGGTTAATCCTATACAAAACTCTCTAATTGAATCCACTTGTCCCCACATTATTTCCCTAATTATGCTAATAAAAATATTCTTAAATTAATTCAAGTGCCATTCATTTAATAACTCTTCTAACCCAATCTTGCTAATTAATTTGCCAAGTTTAAAATGTTACAGGTGTGATAGATACACTAGATAAGATGATAGTAATGCCTAGGTATAGCTCGCTAAGCATATCCTTAGGCTATAGTTTCTATGATGCAAATGTATGTATGGATGAATAATGCATGATTAAGCCTAAGTAGTATGCATGAAAGTGTGAAGTCATAGAATAGTGTTGTGCTTATACAACTTATGAAAATAATATAGAGAGTTTTAATACTATATGTCTTATGATGCAATGCATGGTATGGTGACAATGCATGATTGATTAATGTAGGGTGTGACTACATGCAAGTTTGTGAGGATGATGTGAACTATTCCTACAAAGTGCATATTATGATGCATGCCTTAAGAACTATAATACATGGATGTCTTAGTGATGCCTAATATTGTGTATAATTTGTAGTGATACGTATTAATCATTAATCCCTCTTTCAAGAGAGACCTTAAATTAAAGTTAATCTACTTCATAAAAATGTGATCCAGCTTTTCCCCTTTTTATGTATCTATACAAATATCTAAAAGTAAATTCATTATTTTATTTTATTAAAGTAAAAGTATTTGAAAAGATTACAAAATTTCAAAACTAAACTAAAAATGGAAAAAAGACTCATTGGTGGAGCTTTTAGATTCTAGATCAAGTATTTGCTTAGCATTAATGAGATTTTAAATAGCTTGATAAAGGTTCTTAAAATCATTTGGGAGCTGTCCTATCATCTGATTATAGGCAGAATATAGATCATACACATGTTTAGTTGAAAATAGCTTAATTAGAGGCTAGTTGCCAATGGTTAAAATTTTCCTTCTTTTATGAGTTTGTTCAAACACCGAGACATAGGTCTACCCAATTTAGGGAAATGACGAGTGTTGACTATGTTAACATATACAGTTGACCTGAGTTGTTATTGCCATTATTGCTTTTAGCACCTTTATTATTTTTGAATTTTTTAATCTTAAATGCCATTTCATCATCAATGGCTATGTCTTTGAGTTATTCCCATGTGGTGATGCCTTTTAGAGTGAGTCTAACATTCATTTAATTATTGGTATTCCTAATGAACATTTTTATCTAGTCAATGTCTTTAGGTTTGTTCCTTATTTTCTACACTTTAGCCCTCTATCATTCTAATTATTCTAAAAAAGACTCATTGGTTTTTTTGGTATACTAGCTCTAAGTCTTTCAGAGCCACCTCAACAGTTTTATTGTTTGAGTATTAGTTATTGAATGCATGAACCAAATCTTCTAAGTTCACTTTCACCTTTTTTTTATAAGCTATGGTACCAATCTAGAGCTTGCCTAGTTAGAGACACAGTTAACAAGCATACTATTTGTGCTTTTAGTAGATAGGTCAACCTCATAGCTAGTACATACTACTTCAAATGAGTTCTCAAGTTAAAAATGCCATCAAACTTGAATAAATTTGGCATTTAAAACTTGTGGGAGTATAACGTGATTAGGCTTCAAGCTAACATCTTCTAGGTTGATGTCTTTGCCCCTAATCACTAGATAACTCATGGCTTTTAATTTCTTATTAAGCTTTTTGTTAGGATCCTCTTTATCATCCATGGGTGACAAAACCTTATAACTAGGCTTAACAAGTGGTATTTCTTCATCAGAAACCTGGTCGTCTTCTTTATTAGCCATTTCTTTCTTACCATTGTTAGTAGCAAAAGGTTATCCTTTATCTCCCTGGGCATATATACTTGATAGTGTATTGGTTATGGTAGCTATCATTCTCTTCTCTATGTCTTGAAAAATCTTACTAAGCATAACCCTTGTTACTACTCCATCTCTAGACATGATTGCTCCTCTAGGTAAACTAAAGATGGATCAATGGTGGCTATAAAACAAAGGGTTAGTCATTATGCATGAGTTATCTAAGATGATGCATGACATGTAACATGTGCTTTACATATGAATAATGTCTTGGGAACAAATATGATGCATGCATATGTGTTGATATATGGCATAGACAATGAATGCATGAGTGAGATCACAAAATACATGATTAAAAAGTCAATGAACTTTTATAAGATGATAACCTTTGATGCATGGTTAATATGTCATGCACTAGTGTGAAATGTACTTATTTTCAATACATGTGTACTAGATTGTTATATGGATGTATGGGATGGAAAAGCTTAAGTTATGAATGAGATATATAAAGATAAGTATGCTATAATATATATGTACAAAGTGTGAGTTTCCATAAAAGAACAAAGTGTATATCATAGAGTAGGTACACTATAATGTTATGCATGTGTATTGTCATGCTCATAAGTCGAGGCTCTATGAACTGTACCTCTAAGGCTCGAATAGGGTTATCGAAGTGTCGAGTCACCTTCATGAGGCCCTAGGTAGAACATACTGGTCATGAAACTTTAAGGGGCCATAAAATGATGAAAATAACCTAATTTAAAATTTTAGCATAAAGAATACATTATTTCAGGCTATAATTTAGTGGACCAGAATCTTAGATGGAGTTGGGTCGGGAATGATCTGAGATGTGCTTGGATGGACCTAAAAATAACATGCCTTGAAGGTCAAAAATTCCACTGAGGCTATTGGGGTAGAAATTTTAATTTTTTTCTGTCATTTGCTATTTTTCTTAAATTTTGAGATTTTCACATAAATCGAGGAATTAGTTAACTATTATGCCAAAGGAATTTTAACCCAAGATTTTATGGACCTTTAAATAAGCCGAATCGAGGTTTTTAAAATAGACATGGTAAATTTTTGAGGATGGAGTGAATTTTAAAAATTTTTTTAAGTTCCTAAGAAAATAATTGAGATTTTGGGCCGCTTGATTAACATGTGTCATCTCTCAAGCCACCGCAGCTGCACTATATAATATGTATGTGAGTGGAGAGGGCCACCAAGTGATACCTCACTACCGACCTCCCATTTCTCCTCCTTTCTCCCCTAAAGCCACCTGACTTCTCCCTTGCAAAAAAAAAAGCCACCATTTTTCCAAAATTGAGCTCTATTTCCACCAAAAATGCCATTAAACATCATTCTAATTATGTGAAAATTAATCTTTGAAGATATAGAAGGCTATAGATAGCCATAAAATTCAAGAAAATTCAAGAAAGGTTAAGTGTACATACAAGGGGTAGCAAAAAAATCAAGTCTTTATGTAAGTTATTTCCTTCCATTTTAATTTTATTTGAAAGGGGATTCTATAACCCTAAGAACAGCCATGTTTTTAGATTTTCAATTAAAGGCTTATAGATTTTTCATGGTTTTTCTTAGTGAAATAGGTGTGTATGTAGGTATGGGAAAGAATGATGTGTAAGAAGGGAAATAAATCTTCTTTGGTGCAAGAAAAGTTCAAAGGTGTAATAGGTATGTGAAGTTGATTAAATGGAAGCATGGCATGTTGAGTTATCTTGTAAATTGCTTTAAATTGGCGTATGGAAATTGTAAATTGAATATGTATTTGTTTGATAATTAGTGATGTGAACTTAATTTGATGATGGTTGTGTGTAATTTTGATGATTGGCATATTAATTTGGTGAGAATTATTCATGTAAGATGAAGAACTTAGTTTGGCTGAGAGGGGGGCTTTGTGTCACAACTTGGGGTTGCTTGGCATATATGGTGTATAAGGTGGATATTGATATATATGGTGTGTATGATATGAAAATGGATGATAGGTATATGTGTGTGGTGAGAAAATGCATGAACATGGGGGATACCAAGTGTGCCCGAGAGGTATAGTGAGGTGTTTTAGCATGTAGGTCATATGTATGGTATGGTTAGATGATATATGTATTGAGAATTGGCATGGTTAGTATGAATATAAAAGTTTATATGATGAAAATGGTAAGAAAATATAGGTTTGGTAATGGTTTGGTAATGGACTTATGATGGTCAAGAAGTATAGGCATATGTAATGGCATGTAGCTGATGTTAATAGGTATGTATGGTGTATGTTATAGGAGATAGTAAGGTTGGTATGGAAATAGGTTTATATAAAGTGAATTTGACAAAAAAAATGCATGTCTGAGTGTGAACATGGTGTGGCCTAGGCATATATATGGTGTGTAATGTCATGGCATGCATTATATGATGTGTATACATATATGTGTATGCTAGAATGATGATATATGATATGTATGTGTGATGAGCTATAGAAAACTGCATATGTATGGCCATGTGCAAGCTTAGGCTGAGAGGTATATGCCATGGTGTGGGATGGTAAGTTTGGTATGTGATGGTATGTAATGTGTATAATTGGCATGATGTCATGAGCATATAATGCATGGCATGGAATTAGCATGAAGTATGTGAAACTATGTATGGAAATGTGGCATGTAATATGAAAAGTTAATGTAAGGGAAAGGAATTAGGAATTTGGGTATGAAATGGCTTGAAAATTTTCTTGTAAGGTATGTATAAAAATGGCCTATAATTATGACTTATAATGGCATGAAATAAATTATGAATTATGAATTTTGTGTATTTGATTTTAATAGCAATGTGAGGCCACTGTGGTTACCTTATTTGATTGATTAAAATGGAAGAAATTTTAGCCTAGAATGCCATGTCAATATGACTTGAATTGGTACGGGAAAGTGCCTAGTTTGTTGTGAAAAATGACCTATAACAATGTACTTGAAAAGTTAAATTGATGCATAACTATCCTATAAATTGCATGTATGAAATTGGCATTTATTTGTGGCCTATAATAAATATACAATATGGGTTAAATTACAATATTGAATTAGGCTTAAAGGGAACTTGTGAATGCCTAAGTAAAAAACTTTGAATTACTTTTTTAAAATTTAACTCATAATTGTCCAGCTAAAATTAGACTATATAAATAAATTAATAACTACTTGTTAATAGATTAATAATATTTTAAAATGATGATTTGTAATAAAATAAAAATAAATAAGAGACTGTTGGCCCATTAGTTAGACACCTACTGGATGGGTTGATCGGTCAAATAAGGATTAGTAGCTGCTAGATATTTGTCTATTTATACTAGGATGGTATAGCAGTCGGGGTCCACAAGATGGGCTACTTCACTATGATTTGATGATTGTATTTGTCTATTTATCAAACCAAGTCAATGCAATATTTCGGGTCCTTAAGATGGGCCCCTACACTATGTTGATAATATCATTATCTGTTTATTAGACTAGGCTAGTACAACGATCAAGGTACACAAGATGGGCCACTACACTATATTATGAAAAATGTGACATAATGATGTTTGTATTTATCTATTTATTAGACAATGCTAGTGTAATGGAAGGGGTCCACAAGATTGGCCACTGCACTAGGACTGGTGCAGAGCTCGAGGTCTAAAATGTAGGACCACTGCACAGTTTGATTTCCCTCTTAATGTAGTGTCTAAAAGACTAGTCTACCTTGTTATGCCTACTTAATAAATTAAATATTTTACCTGATCATAGATAATAATGATACATAAATTATTGATAGACTAAAATGGCTTATGTATGATAATGGAATTATTAGTCTGTTTAATAAGATAATCTTATTTGTAACATGTTTAATAAAATAATATTATTTTTGTGAGATGACTACGGTATGCTACATTCATGCATTCTTGTAATGTTTTAATTCACCTATGTGCTACAGTGACATGTTTTTATTCTTTCAAATTCACCATTGAGTTTCATGCTTAGCGTCCTAGTGTTTTGATGCGCATGTAATAATAGGTAGCTACTCGGCCTTGAGCATTGTGCAGTGTAGCAATAGAGTCATTAAAGGGTATCTTATGCTGTATCTTTAATTGTTTTAGTAGGCACTCATATAGATACTATAGGTTATAATAGCCCATTAAGTTAAACATGTGATGTATATAAATAGGCTTGTGGATTTTAATGGTCTTATTACTGTCTGATTCTGATAATTTGGGCTTAAGGCCTTATGTGATGACTCATTATGGTGGTTGATATGTTGATGATAATAGAGGACTAGAAAGGTCCAAAAATGTGATAGAAGAAGTGATTGAAGTTATATAAGTGTTTTTAATAGGTTGAAATTTCTAAAATGTCAACCAGATAACCATTGTATTGCCAAAATTTTTCAAAAACTTATAATAGCCTATTAAATTGATTTTAAGATTGAATATACCCTGAAGACTAATGTCCAATTGATGGACTGAGGATTTAAGTAATATCTAATTAAATATTAAATAATCTATAAGTGTTAAGGAGTGCAAGCCTAAGGAAATTTTAGGATGGGTGACCTAGTGGAAAGTGCATCACCTGTCAGGGTTTTTTAGGGAATCTTGTAGGGGGTGTTATATCAGGTAGTATCAGAGCATAAGTTAAATGTTCCTAGGTGTTTACATGAGTGCCAATATCTAGGAATTGATTTCTCTAATATGCTACACTATAAGAAATTTGATAGGTTTTGTATCTTTTGAAGTTAATTAAGATGAGGGATAGAGCATAAAAAGAGCGGGTAGAAATAGTAGCTGGTTATGCTTTTACCACTATACAAGGAGTAGGTGGTGTAACAACACCTGAGCTTAGTGATGTTACACACAGGCCACAACCTCAGACACTGCCACAGACAGAAGCATCCCATGTATTATTACAACAAATAGTGGATTTGCTCAGATATACCACAATAGCAATCCCACCCCCTTCACTAGCTCTAGTTCCTACACCTCTACCCCCAGTTACATTACAAAAGACATAGCTAGAAAGAGTAAAGAAAATAAGGGCTTTATAATTCTTAGGAGCTTGAAGAGATGATGTAGCAAAAGTAAAATACTGGCTAGAGAGGACATTGAGCATACTTGAACAGTTAAAGTGCACAGTAGAGGAAAGTCTAAAGTGCACTACTTCTCTTTTGTAGGAAGAGGCATTCCACTGGTGTTGCACTATTAAGAAGAGAAAGATAGCAGTAGACCTTACTTAGGAGTTTTTCTAAGAAGAGTTTAGAAAGATGTGCATACCTAAATCTTATAAAGATAAGAAGAGATAGTAGTTTTTTTGAGCTGAAATAGGGTAGGAGATTAGTGTCTGAGTATGAGAAGGACTTTGCCAAACTTAGTAGATATGTATAGGAATTTATCCTTATTAAGGAAGAAAAATGCAAAAGGTTTGAAAATGGCCTCAATGTAGAGTTGAGAACGCAAATCTCCACTATAAAAATTAGAGATTTCTCAACTTAAGTGCTAATTGAATATGACAAGGAGGAAATGGCATAAGAAAATAGAGAGGTTTTCTAAAGAAAAAGACAGTTCACTACATGGCCATCCAGTTTAGGCCTAGGTGCCAATAAAAGGTAAAAAGAAACTCACTCTCACCTAGGGTATCAGACATACAGACCATGTCAACCATAGAGATTTAGGCAAGCTTTAGTATATAGAACAAGACAATCATAGCCAGCTACTAGTGCTCTAGTAATAAGGGGTAGGAACACACCCTTGACCTGTGGCACTTGTAAAAGAAGACACTAGGGTCAATTTAGACTATCCAAGAGAGAGGGATGTTTTATTTGTGCGTCTTAAAATTATTACAGAAGGGAGCATCCTTAAAGATAGATAGAAGGTGTTCATACTTGAGCATCAGCAACACCTTAGAGTAAAGTACATAGATAGAGCTAGAGGTAATAAGCCTAGTAGCAATAGTCAGGGGATAAGGTTAGAAGCCCGTGCACTAGCTACACAATATGCAATTAGGGCTCTTGAAAAAGCAAGAGCTCTAGATGTCATTATTGGTATTTTTTTATTTATTTGACATTCTAATTTTGGCATTAATAGATCCAGGATCTACTCATTTATTTATATGTACTACACAAGCACATGATATGGGATTAGAACCAGAACATGTAGACTTAGATATTCAAGTTAGTAATCCCATAGGACAGAGTGTGACTATGAACAAAGTATACAGAAATTGTCCATTGGTAATTCATAAACAATTATTTCCTGCTGATCTGATTAAACTACCCTTTTATGAATTTGATGTTATCCTGAGAATGGATTGGCTATTTGAACTCCAAGCTATAGTTGATTGTAAAAATAAGAAACTAACCCTCCAAACTATAGAAGGATAGGAAGTGCCAGTTATAAGTGAGAGAAACCTTTTGAATAATCTCATATCAACTGTTACAGAAAGAAACTCATCCGTTAAGGGTGCGAAGCCTACCTAGCACATGTCATTGACACTAATACTTCCACTCCTAGCCTCAAATAGATTCTAGTAGTTTTTGAGTTCCCTGATGTGTTTCTTGATGAGTTACCAAGATTACCTCCACAGAGGGAGCTTGACATTGAAATTGAAATGTATCTTGGTACTTCACCTAAATCCATTTCTCCTTAGAAAATAGCACTTACAAAGTTGAAAGAACTAAAGGTGCAATTAGAAGACTTGTTAGAAAAAGGTTTCATTAGACCTAGTATTTCACCTTAGGGAGCACCTGTGCTCTTTGTAAAGAAGAAAGAAGGGGCGTTCCTATTGTGTATTGATTATAGGCAGTTAAATAAAGTAACAATGAAAAATAAATATCCCTTGCCTAGAATTGGTGATCTTTTTTATCAACTTTGACGTGCCGGTATCTTTTCAAAGATAGATATAAGATTAAGGTATAATCAACTGAGGATTAAAGAAGCTGATATTCTTAAAATTTCATTTAAGACTAGATATGGACATTGTGATTTCCTTGTGATATTTTTGGACTCACTAATGTTGTAGTAGCTTTTATGGACTAATGAATTAGGTGTTTTAACCATGCTTGTAACAAATTGTGGTAGTGTTCATTAATGATATTCTAGTGTACTATAAGACTAGAGAAGAACTTGAACAACATCTCTGGGTTGTGTTACAGGTTCTGAGAGAGAAATAATTATATGCCAAATTGAGCAAGTGTGAATTCTAGATAAATGAGGTAGCTTTCCTAGGCCATATAGTGTCAGTAAAGGGTATCAAAGTTGATCCCAGCAAGGTTAAAGTAGTGTTAGAATAGGAACCCCTATGAAATGTCATAGAAGTATTAAGTTTTCAAGGATTAGCTGGGTATTATAAAATGTTTGTGAAAAGGTTCTCAATGATTGTAGCACCTATGACATGGTTAACTAGAAAAAAATGTGAAATTTGAGTGGGATGATAAATGCCAAGAAAGTTTTAATAAGCTAAAAAGCATGCTAACCTAAAATAAAAGGACATTGAATAGTAAAACTGTGTTTTTAAAGGTATCCTTAGTGAAAAAAGTACTCAAATT
>CANXYI011815629.1:0-11565 GCA_948208565.1 Hura crepitans
CTAGCAGTTACTATTCTCTAGTTGATCGGTTAACCTATCTTATGTATACTTAACTAGTAATCCCACATTCCCTTTTTATTATCTTTTAGAACCATTAGGTTTATTATCTAGAGTATTCATAATAAAATATATTATCTTCAGTGGTCATCTTAATTTATTTATTAGTTAAATCCCATTTAATATTCTTCTAGTTTCATCAAGTTGTTATACTCTCAACTCTAATTCTATTCTTGTCATTAATACCATATGGTTGTCTTTTAGCTCCTTTTATAATTGGTTCTGGTTCCTCTCTTCTACCAATATATACTTAATTCACTTCACTTCCATGTATCCTAACATATTATACTCCATGGATTTTATGTTACTTATTTATTGTATTATATTACAATAACTAAATTCCCAAATCAAGTAATTTACTCTCATTGTTATTATATTTATAATAAGATTTATTTTTTACACTGTTTGATAATTTGCTCAATATGATTTTATGAAATTCTTTATAATGATTACACCACACACATATCTTTAGGTCTCTGTTAATTATAATCTCTATTTATATCCCGATTTCCACAAAATTTCCATTTGTTAGTTTCCTTAATTTCTGTCCATGCATTATAGGTGTATTAATAATTTCTTACATTACCTTATAATTTATTCCTTCAGTCTTTTTAATAAATTTTTTGCAACTCTATTTCCAATTCTAGCTCTGATTTAAACCAACTAACCATTTTTCCTTTTACCAAATATTTATTGACATTAGGTTCATGTTAATAAGACACAGTTATTAACCTATTTCATCTTACTATATTTTTAGGATAGTTATAGATTATCATCAATTTCCTAAACAATTATAGGTCCTTGTTACACTAAGTATTACTATTTATTTGGTAACTTTTCCTTACCAACCTTTCATTAAAATTTCTTTTTTCAATCACCTTAACCCATTATATCCCAAAATAATTTACACCATCTAACATTTTACTTATCTTAACATATTTATCCATCATTTTAATATCTAAAACCCTAAACAACCTATCTTAATTAAATTCCTACCTTTTCACTTAACATGTTTCCCTCTATTTATCATATGCCACATCCATATTTATATTCGCCTTACATACATCATCACTACACCATGCTTTATTTGTTCTTTTCACCTAACCACACAATTTCTTATTCTTTCCATGTCATTCACATGATATACACCATGTTGCCATCCTAAATCCCATGCATTTATGCCATATATATATAGTTATACCATGACATATACGACATACACCTAGTCATGATGTATCACATACGTACACATTCTTTTCACATCCAAAACACATCCATATTATCCTATATCCTCAATTTACACATCCTAGCATGCATTTCACATAAATATCCACATAAACTCCCATGCAAACACAACTTTTATGCACACACACACATACTTCAACTCTACATTTTCCTAATATACAAAGTATGTTTCAATTAAATTCACTTACAGTGAGCTCCTATTCATGTCGATGCCACTCCAAAACCATCAAATCCATCTTCATCCACCTTTGTCCACTATTTTCTCAAACATCCATATTTGGGTTCCACTTTTGAAAATTCTTACAAAATTATACATAACTCTAAATTGAAATATTTCTTTAGGGATAACATCTACACCTCAAATACTCCCTAAAAAAATAAGAAACCTTGGAAAGAATCACATACTCACTAAAAAGGTACTATTTATCAACTCCTTATTTCTCTATTTTTAGACTTCCTTTTCCACTTCTATCAATTGGAATAGCTTTAAGGCATCATAGAGGTTAAGAACTATATAATTTTTGGGAGATTTTGAGTTGGAAGGAGAGAGAAAAAAGTGAAAAATAGAGGACTTTAATAGCTAAAAATAGCATCAGTTTTTTAGCCAAATTGGGAAAAGATGACCTCTTTTTCAAACTATAAAATGCACACATGGCCCTTTAGGTACACTAGCAAGGTGGATGGCCACAATCACACCACTTGTCGATTGAATGGCCCAAATTAATTCTATTTTGTTTTAAACTTTGAAAATCCATAATAATTCCTCTAGACCTCCAAAAATCATGATTCCTATTCCAAAAATCTTGATTATATTCATTAATAGTCCCATAAAATTTCAGCCCAAAACTCCTCAAGTAGTCAGGGTTACTATTCACTAGTGTAATTTAAAAATTTTGAAAAATTATCAAACGATCTTGGAATATTAAAATTCCTTTTCCAATAGGCTTATTGGAATTTTTGAGCTTCAGGGTATGATATTTTTAGGTCTATCCGGGCAATTGCTAGAGCTGTCCTAGCAGAACCCCAACTAAGGTCACTATTCATCAATTCTTAGCTCGAAATGATTTATTGATTCTGTTAAAATTTTAAATTCATTATTTTTCATCACTTTTTGGTTGGTCAAAGTTCGCTTGACCAAAACCTCACTCGGCCACTAAGTTGCCATTTAGTGCCCTAAACATCACTGTATTGGGCTCGAGGGTTACTGTTCACCAAACGATGATTTTTTAGGCATTACATTTAGAACCTTTAAATATCTAAAAGAACATTAAGTTACAATTTATTTAAAATATTAGGCCTATTCCCTAATGAAATACATTTGAGTGCTTCCTATATATCAATACTATTATATATACATAATCTTTACCAAAAGAAAGCCTTCTCTTGATAAGTCTTGATGTCTTGAGACTTCAAGTATCAAAATATAGTCTTCTTACCCATGCATCATAAACAAATGATGTGCTAAGCCAATGCTTAGTGATGTAATTGAAATAACATGTTCTAATTTAGCAATTTAACAATCCATAAGTACATGCCATTTATTTTCATGCATAGCTATTTTACATATTGCATTGTATACATGCATATGGTGATAAAAATGTGATCAATTTGACATGCATTATACACTATGATATACATATCACACATATGTAGCAAACTAACACATAAAACCAACAATTTATTATATTGAACCATTTTCACATCATATATACACTTATCTATCATATTAAAGTCTTGACATGCATTTTATGTTGATTTTATTATTGTCTTAATTTATGTCTATGGTGATAACCCCAAACCTATTGATAATAGGATCATAGCTTGTGTAGTGGCTCATATTTTGGACCTTTTGGCTACTACATTAGCTAAAATTGTGCAATGGTTTCCCCCGCAAGACTTTACGATTGCACCTGTATGTGCCTTTACAATGGTTTACCACATAGGACCTTGTGGCTGTACCTATGTAGATTTAAAGATCTTAGCACAAATATCCATAGGTAAGACTAAAAGTGAACCTTTGGATCTCATCTAAACACCAAAGTGCCCTATCAACTGCTATATCCCGTAGCTGACTATTCAACCTATCCATTTCCTAGGTTGTTGCATCCCATGGGCCAAAAGCCACTAATTTTATTTTTAACACTATAAATAAGCTTACATAGCTTTTAACTTACATGTTTTAGCCATTGTATGATTAAAAGTCCTCATTTTCATTTAAAAAATCATTTTTAGCATTCATGCCCCTTTTAACATACATTATACCATATGCATCATTAATCACAATATCCATCTCATTTATGGATTTTTAGCATGCATTATGCATACATATACTTAACTAAGGTGATAAATCCATTTAGGACAATTTATGCCTTTATGTTCATCAATTTCTCTTAATATGCCATAATGTGTTTTAAAGAACTTTTTTTTTAAGCTCATTTCATGTTTGGAATAGTTTTAGGTCTTATAATTCACTTCTTTCATGACACTCATCATGTTCACCTTCAAATGTGTGGAATTGAACATGTAGAGTCTAAAGTGTCATGTATATGCACCATTATAGACCATTAGGCCATTCTTGCTCACAGAGACATGTTTAGTGTTTATTATCTTACATACTATGTGGCCACATTAAAAGACATAACCATATAGAATTAAAGCTTAAAACACCACAATTTATGTGTTATATACTTATTTAGTATATTTCAACCACTTAGCCATACACATTCATTCTCTTAGTTAACTCATGCTAACATATACATACAAAGATTAGCTTCTTAATCATTCATCTAACCCTATGTCAAAACCTCAAATGCCATATTTGCCTTATTTAACTAGTAAAATACCTTTAATTCATTATAAGATTTAACTTAAATTTTCCATGCCATGCATCACTCTACCATTGTCCACGATACATATACGCATAACCCATTTATGCACATATTTAAATAATGGAATCCAAAAATAACCACTAATACAAGGCACTTATGTCATTCGGCCAATGCACCGAGAATAACCATGTATTCCATATTTTTCTTATGCATTAGGAAAACATAGTTGATATGTTTAATGCCATAAGATAAATTCACTTAAACACATGTAAAGGAATTTTTACATATTATGTACATAAAGCACACATAAGGCACATATTGAGCATTTTAGATTTCCAATGCATGCTCTCATATTCACTCACACATAAATATGTCAAGTGGATGAACTAATCACAAATTAGGCTTATTTAACCTTAGTTTCTAAAATTAGCCCTTTAATCCTCATTATGTTCCATTAAGGGTAATATGGCACTTTAAGTTTATTTTTCACATCTACTTCATTCCATTCCAATCTCATTATTTTATACACTTTAAAATATTTATAATAAGCCATGGAACCCATTAAATGCATGTCATTAATTGAAAAACATAATTTCAAGCATTTATTGCATATTTGGCATAATATGGAATTTAGTGTTTCCATATATATTTACACATTCTATTTTGATTAAACATACAAAAATTACTGAAGAGGAACTTTGAGGTCTATTTACTCCTTCGCCTTGCCCTTATCTCAATTTGGTTCGAAAACTTTAACATAAATTAAATAAAACTTTGAAAAATCATAATAAATCAACCATAACTTTAAAAATTAATCTATGACCATATTACATCTCTTGTGAACCCCTCTAGTATCTAGAAAAAATGATAGAAGTTGGAAATTCTCACTCGAACTGAAGTGAGTTACTATTCATGAACTCAAAAAATTCGACAATTTCGGGCACTCTCTTCTCAAAATTCCATTTTATAGAGGTGTTTTATGGCATAGAGCTACTTAATTTCATTTTAGTGGGGAAAATTTAGCTCCAATGGAAGGAAGAAGAAATGAAAAAAAAATAAAAGAGGAGAAGGAGTGTTGCCAATGGGTTTGAATGAGGGAGAGGGAATAATAGTGTTTTTGGCTTTTTATTTTACCATTTGACTATTTATACCCCTTCACAAATATCTTTCATTTAATGAATTTTTCCTCCTTTTCCCAATCCCAATTAATAACCATTTATATTCCATAACTCCCCTTTTATTATAGCCTATATGCTTTTAAAAATTGAAGCTCAAAAATGAGAAAAATCGATTAAATATATTATTTTTCATGTTACACAATTTTAGAAAATTTCTTCCTAATATCCAAAAATTCCAATTTCAACACCATTAGACTCATTAGAATTTTTGAGTATTAGGTCATATAAGCTTCATAATTTTCTAAGCAACTTTGAAAATAATTTATAGTTTAGCTTGCCTTGCTCACTATTCCTAAGACACTACCGTAAAAACTTTCTTAGCATTTTTAGCCACTCTAATAACCTCTGATTGATCTCAAATTTGCCAAAAATTATTTTATGGCTAATACTTTCATCTAATAACTTAAGTACATCCGAGTTCTTAGAAACACTATTCATCTTAAGAAAGTACTATTCATAAGTGTCGGGATTTTCAAGGCATTACAATACTCACACTCTCTTACAAGTGCAAACATGCAGGAAATATCCTTAACATTATAACATACAGCTATTCCCCATCACACATACCTTATAGTTACCACATACACAAGTACACACACAACTAGTTTCTTTTTAGTCTTAATTTACCATTATACATTTTGCTCATTTCCTAACTCTTTTACTTCAATCATACCTGCACACATACTTTTACCCTTAGTGCATTATTCAGCTATACACACTTCCCACACATGCACACTATTTCCACCACTTCTTTAGTCATTCATGCTTATTATATTCACCATACCCTATATGTATATTATTTTAGTTTCCATAGACCTATTCATAGTGGAAATAAGACATCTATAGAACCCTAGCAACGGTTGGAACATCAAAAAATTGAGAAACCAAAAATTTATATATGATGAAATCACAAAATAAGAATTTACTATAAATTCTTTATGTAATTCCAACATGTAGCTTCCCTTTTCTTTTGCTCTTCTCACTAGGTTGTCACAAACAATAGTGATCCTTAGTTGGGAACACCTCTAAGGTAATCCACACAAGAAGTTCTTAGAAGAGGTTAACTTGAAAATTTAGGTGCTAGTAGGATTTTTAAGTGAATGAAGGAAGAAGAAGAAATAGTGTCTATTCAATTATTTTGTGCAGCAATTTCTACTATAGAAAATGTACCATGGTGGCTACTACAATAAGCCTTATTTATATAAAAAATAAACCCTATTTAGGTTATAATTTAACACTTAAAATCTACACTAAGTTGGACTTAAATAGACTAATTAATTAGTCCTTTTTCTGTCCTGTGCACATAAGCCTTTTAATAGGCTTATATAAGATTTGCTTTGGCCCCACTTTCATTAATCCTATATGCCACTCTTAGGCCTCATTTGGATAAATAATTACTCTAATTTAAGGTCTTTTTAACCTTTTAAAATCCCATAAAAAATTAGAAGCAAAAAGAATTAAAATTTGGACTCAACAAGGCCTTGAAAACCCTAATTTTCAAAAAACCCTGATTTTGACTATAAACATATTAGTTTTTAACTTTAAAAAATTCTATAAAAATCTATATAGCTCCAAATCAAAATATGTTTGCATAACAATTCTTTACACCTCAAATAATAACTAATAAAAATAAGAAACCTCAAGAAACACTAGTTACTCACTAAAACTGCACCCTTCACCAAGCTTTAGAATCTCTTCACACTAGTAATCCTATGGGTTTTTCTCTTTATATCATGCTTAGAAGACTATGGAGACTAAGATGTGGGTCTCACCTTGAATGACTCATATAGATTTAGGGGCAAAGTGAAGAAAAAAGAAAATTAGGTAGAGAGAAAGATAGCATTAGCCATGGAAAGAGAAAGGGAGAAGGTGAGGTAGTTTCACTCCCATACACCCACACACACCATAGACCTTTTATATTATGTTGGTGGATTGTAATGCCTATATGTTGAGGCTCCATAAATAGTGCCACTTAGGCTAGAAAGTGTGCTCGAGGTGCCAGGTCACTTGCAAGAGGACTAAGGTAGTGACACTAGTCATAAAGCTTTAAGGGGCTTTAAACTGATGAAAAAGGAAAAGTTTAAGAATTTAGGAGAACCAGTAATTCATTTTAGGCTATAAACTAGTGATTTATGGGGTTAAACTAACTCGAGCTGAGAATAACCCCGAATATGTTCAGATGGACCTAAAAATATCATAACCTGAAGCTAAAAAATTCCTCTAAGTCCATTGGTGAAGGAATTTTTAAATTCTAAAGTCATTTGCAATTTTTCTTAATTTTTTAGTTTGGCATGTAAATCAAATCAATTTAAAAACTATCCTATTAATGGAATTCAGTCTCAAAAAACTATGAGCATGTAAAGAGGATTAAATTAGGAATTGTAAAATAAATGGTGTAATTTTTATGGTCCCTATAATTTTTAATAATTTTTTAAGTTTCTACCTATTTTGAGAGGTTATGCAACCCCTCTATGCCAAGCCAGCTAGCCTAAGGCCTTTACACATGTCAACACATGGTGTCAAGTGGCAAAACCTACTCACGACATAAAAAAGTTTATTTTCTTCTTTATGTTAGAATTGACACCACCTAAAGGGAATTCCTCCATCCTTATCATCTTTTTCATTCTATTTTAGCAAACTAATTTCACTAAAATTCATTTACTTATGTTAGGGAATGAAAGAAAAAGAATTAAGGCAAAAGGACCTTTCAATAATTAATTAAAATTCCCCAAATATGCCAAGGTTAGAAAGTTTTTAGCAAGTTTTCAAAGTGAGTGTTTATGGTGTTTTGTGATTTTTCTAAGAGAAATTATAGGCAGAAATAGTTGCTTATGAAGCCTAAGTTCTAATGAATGGTGTAGGTCTGATTTTTTAGGGAATTAAAGTGCAAATTAGCTTGATTAATGGGGATGAATGTTATGAAAATAGGCTAGAATTTTTAGCATTGTGAAGGCTTATAGTGAAGGAGTTTTGCTTTCCATTAACAAGAGATAAGTGAATTTTTGTATTCACTTCATCCCACTAAGTTTCATGGCTAGAAATATGGCTTTAAGTGGGCTATGTTGGGATTATATTAGATATAATATGGGGCTTAATGAATCCGTAATGAATCTAGCCTAAATAAATGCTAATTAAGTGGTTATAATTGATGATTGATATAGGAGGGTGCAGAATCCATACTAGCAAAGAGGTGTTTATAGGTTAAATTTAAGTATATGCTAGTTTAATATAGCTTTTGATTGATTATTATCACCTTAGGATTGAATTGGGGTTAAATGGTGTGTGCTTGTCATGGACTTACTAAGTGGCTAAGAGGGTTAAGGCCTATAGGTGTGTTTATGAATTTATTTAAGATAATTTTATGTTCATACATAGCTAAGGCATGGAATTTTAATGAATAACCTTTATGATTAAGTGATCAAAGCACACTTAAAATGTTTTCCCTTTAGGACCCGAGAGCTTGATCACATGTTTATGGATGTATATTGCTTAATTAAGTAGTTAGAAATAGTGTTTCAAACTTGCAATACATGTATATATGTATTTGTGTGTCTAGTTACCTAGCTTGGTATGTGATTAAGTAATGTATACTAGTGATCAATACTGATTAGCATGTATATTAGACCTATATTATATGAAGTAATGGTTTGACATGTGATAAGATTGACTAGTGCATGAAGGCATGGAAACCTAGTTATGGCAAAGGCATACAATGGGCCTATACTACCTTAAATGGCATGAAAGTGCAAATGTATATGTATAAATGTATTTAGGCTATGGATAAAAGTATGAATGTATGGTAGATGTTAATGAAATGCATGTTTAAAGCAATTGAGAGGCCATGACCTAAGAGCAATGTTAAAGGAAATGACATGTAAACTTAGATAATTTGTGAGTAATGAATGTGTACCTTAAAGCTTAAGATAATAGGCATAAAATGGTGTAGCTTCCTTAGCATGATTTGGACAAACATGTGGAGTTAGCATAACCTAATTGAATGTAAATGATGAACTTGATAAATGTAAAGACACTTGGTATATTGACTTAGAAGAATGATTTAAAAGGGGTTAGTAACTTGAACTATAAGTGAACTTGAGAAATGGCTTGCAATGTGCCTATTATTTGTGCCTAGATTAGATAATATGAGACAAGATTATGGTATGGTATAAATTCTTATGGTTTGGCCTTTTAAGTAGCATGATTGATGCTGGCTTTAGGCCTATGGAATGTAAGAATTTATTGGTTAAAATTGCATTGAAAAAGGCTAAGAATTAGACCTAGAGAGGACTACCACAAACTATGTAAATGATCGATAACTGTCTAAATTGACTATTACATGAACTAAAATGAACATGGATAATAAATGGTTAATAAAGCATGATTCATTATGGATTAAAATTAATAATAAAATAACTTAAAAGTTAGCCATCACAAGACTTAAAATATACTTAGAAATTGACTCGAACCTATCTCATTATGCCTATACTAGACTAGGCTAAATTTTGGCTATGAGATAAAAATAAAATATGTCTATTTCTCACACAAGAATATTATAAGAAGTTAATTAGTAAAGAAATAAACATAAATTGAGTTTAATGGCCCGTTAGTTAGACACCTACTAGATGGGTTAACTAGTCAACTTAGGGATTAGCGGCTACTACACAGTTTGATTTTTAGGTAGGGTCGGTACAATGGTTGAGGTCCATTTTAGGGCCAGTGTACTACTCTATTGGACAAGCCATTATATTATTTATGCACACTTAGTGCTATTTATGTGAATTTACTAATGCAGTGATACAGGTCTAAAGGAGCCACTACACTAGTCTACAGGGCAGACTAATTTGCTAAGTAGACTAGATTGTGTAATTAATTTGGATATGTGATTCAAGAGGTCTACGGACTAATCCTTATGGTTTTATTAGGCCAATGCAGTGATCGGGGTCCAAAATTTGGATCACTACACTAGTTTGCTGGGTAGACTAGATTGAGTGATTGAATATGGTATTTAACTTGGAAGGTCTATGGACTGATCCCTATGATGTTCATCAGGCCGGTGTAGCAGTTCCTTCTAGGTCTAATATTTTAATATGTCATCTATCTAGTCAGGCCTATTAATTTAATACAATAAGCAAAATATAATTTAATACAATAAGCAAAATATAACTTAATAACAATTATATAAACTAGAAAGTACATAATTTGGAGTAATTAATTGAATGGTTATTTAGTGTACATGATTAAGGCATTTTAGTACTTTGGACATATAAGGCATTTATAGACTTGATAACCTAATTTTATGAATATTTTTGCTAATAATGGCAAGTATTAATAAGATATGTAATCTTAAGTTATTATCTAAATGAATAATCATTAATTGTGTACAAAGGGTATTTTTATCATTTTACACCTATATACTTTATTTAATGGCATGATAATATGAACTTAATTATATTATCACTATATGAATGGATTGTCACTATGACATAATTTAAATGCTTGAATTCAGCACTAAGTATTATATACTCAGCATACCTATTTCACTACACAAGTAATCAAAATCAGTAAATAGCCTCGTAATGCATGCAATCAAAGTTCAAAGGGTAATGTTAGCAAGGTTGCCATGCAATTAGTATGTAGTTTTCACTCAATGTACTTTGGTGGGAAAATGGTTACCATTTATAAGGAACTTATAATATGTATATATAGATATAGACTATGTTTTAAAATATGCAAACTATCAAACTATGTGAATGTATTTCTTTATTTATTAGATGTTTGGTATGTGAGCCTAAGGCTCTAGATTATGGGTTATCTAATTATGGCCTGAGGCCTATGTTGATGAATTGATAGATAGATGATACTAGGTTGATCATTTGGGGGACTAGGTAGGTCTAAGAGATGCAATATGAATATATTAAAGTGTTTTTATAGGGTTAATTAATTTGGATAGTGACCTAGATAGCCGTTACGCTGTCGAATTTTAGGAAAAATCTAAATAGCTATAACTAACTAGTTTTTTTTTTGCATAAATAGGTTGGCATGACCTTAAATTGAGCTAAGAAAAGATAGAACAAGTTTTGGAGTTAGACTAAATCAAATAATAAGAAATTGGTAAAAGTTAAACAAATGAATCAGAAGGACAATTTTAGGAAAGGTGACCTCGTGGGAAATGCAACAGTTATTGGGTTTCTTCGAGAATCCAGTAGGAGGTGTCACATTTGGTGGTATCAGAGCATAGGTTTAATGTTCCTAGGTAA
>CANXYI011815656.1:0-10932 GCA_948208565.1 Hura crepitans
TTATGAAGAAGAAGGATAAATCCTTAAGGTTATGTGTTAATTATCGATAGTTGAATAAAGTCACAACTAAGAACAAGTATCTATTACCTCACGTAAATGACCTGTTTGACCAACTCAGAGGAGCGAGAGTTTTCTCCAAGATTAATTTGAGATCAAGGTATTATTAGCTGAGAGTTAAGGAAGCAGATGTTGCTAAGACAACTTTCAAAACCAAATATGGGCACTATGAGTTTTTGGTAATGCCATTTGGGCTTACCAATGCTTCAGTTGCCTTCATAGATTTGATAAATGAGATTTTTAAACTTTATCTAGATCAATTTTTGTTGTGGTGTTTATAGATGACATCCTATTGTATTCTAAGAACAGAGATGAGCATGAACAATATCTTAGAGTTAGATTTTGAGAGATAAAAAGCTTTATGCCAAGCTCAGCAAATGTGAGTTTTGGCTTGAGAAAGTGTCTTTCTTAGGACACATATCATTAGTAAAAGGCATTAGAGTGGATCCCAATAAGATAAAGGCAGTTATGGAATACACAATTGAGATAAGAAGTTTTTTAGATTTGGCTAGATATTATTAGCAATTTAATAAAGGCTTTTTCATGATAGTGGCCCTTATGACTCGGTTGCTATGCAAGAATGCTCTATTTATTTGGGATAACAAGTATCAAAAGAGTTTTAACAAGTTGTAAGTGATGTTGACTAAAGCTCTAATTCTCACATAACTAATGTTAAGGAAAGATTTTACTATCTATAGCAATGTGTCTTTGAATGGGCTAGGTTATGTTTTGAAGCAAGATGGCAAAGTAGTTGCTTATGCTTCTAGGCAACTAAAGCCACATGAGAAGAATTATCTGACATGTGATTTAGAGTTGGCAGCCATAGTCTTTGCATTAAAGATATAGAAACACTATCTCTATGGGAAGAAGTGTTATGTGTACATAAACCATAAGAGTTTGAAGTATCTTCTTACCTAGAAGGAGTTAAACTTGAGACAGAGAAAATGGATGGAGTTAATTAAGGATTATGATTACCTTATTGACTACCATCTAGGGAAAGCTAATATGGTAGTAGATGCTCTGAGCAGAAAGTTTATGGCACCTATAAGAGCTATGAATATTATAATAAAATACATAAATAATAGAGCTCTTTTAGTTGAGTCACAAGTTCAGCCTAATCTTCTTCAATAAGTTATGGATGCTAAAAAAGAAGATGATAAGCTAAAGAATATTACAAGTTTGATTTAAGTGGGGAAGCCCACTGAATATAAACTAAAGAGTGATGGATGCTTGTATTATCAAGGTCAGTTTTCTATACTAGATGTAGAAGAAGTAAAGAAGTAGATTCTTTAGGAAGCTCATAACACACCATATGCTATACATCCTGATAGCACCAAGATATACTAGGACCTAAAGTCTTCTTATTAGTGGCACAATATGAAGAGAGATATGGCAGACTATGTGACCATATGCCTTATTTTCAGCAAGTGAAGATAGAGTATCAAGTTCCATCTGCATTGTTTCATCCTATAGCAATACCATAATGGAAATTAGATAAAGTCACCATGGATCTTTTAGTTAGGCTACCTATGACCAGAACCAAGTGTGATTCAATATGGTTAGTTGTGGATAGATTAACCAGGTATGCTTACTTTGTACCAATAAGAATGGATTATTCTCTAGAAAATTTGGCAGGACTATATATCGATGAGATAGTGAGGCTACATGGAGTGCCATCTTCAATCATATTTGATTGAGACTCAGAGGTTTGCATCAAGGTTCTAAAAAATGTTGCACAAAGCTTTAGGCACTCGACTTAGCTTAATATGGCATTTTATCCATAAATAGATGGCCAATCTGAGAGGGTGATCATTCAGGGAATTTTAGTATTTGAGTGACTTTAATCCTAAGTTGATAATATGCTCATGATGAAAAAAATGTTTGTTAGGTGCTGAAAGACATGCTTAAAAGTTGTGCTATAAAATTTAAGGGGAGTTAGGATTGATACCTCTCCTTTGCAGAATTCATCTATAACAACAGTCATCAAGCAAGCTTAGGAATATCTCCTTATAAGGCTTTATAAGGAAGAAAAGGCTAAACTCTTTTATGGTGGAGTGAGTTAAGTGAGAACAAACTGATGGGACCAGACTTGATTAAAAATGCTAATGAGAAAGTGAAGATTATCAGAGATAGGCTGAAGGCTACATCGGATAAACAAAAGTCATACGTTGACTTAAAGAGACAAGATATAGATTATGCAATTGGAGATAAAGTTTTTCTCAAAGTATCTTTATAGAAGATGGTTATGAGATTTGGCAAGAAAAGCAAGTTGAGTCTAAGTTTTATTAGTCTATAAGAAGTAACTGAATGTGTGGGGTTAATAGCCTACATATTAGCTTTGCCCCCAGAATTACAATAAATTTATGATTTATTCTATGTATCAATACTTCAGAGATATAGGTTAGATCCTTCACATGTGTTAGCAGTTAAGAAAGTCAAAATATAGCTAGATTCATCTTACGAGAAAGAACTAGTAAGGATCTTGGCAAGAAAAGTTAAGAAGTAGCGAAAAAAATAATGCCACTGGTAAAGGTGTTATAGAGGTATCATAACATCGAGGAAGCAACTTAGGAAAATGAGAGCCAAATGAAAGAGCAATATCTGCATTTATTTGAACTAGGTAATTTTGAGGGGAAGAAATGTAATGCTTGAAAATTATTATGAATAGCATTTCCTAAGATATGAATAGTGTTTTTCAAGACTTGAATCACACTAATGTGACCAAATGGAAGTATTAATTATAATATAATTTTGGAAAAAATTTGGAATCAAAACAATGTCACTAAGATGGTAAAAAACAAGAGTAAAGTCCTTACAATAGTGTTATATGAATAGTAACCTAGTTTTAGCTTAGTTGTAAAATGTTTTATTTTTTCTCAGAAAAAATTGGGATTGGCACAACTTGATGCTCAAATATTCCAAATAGTTCATTGTTAATGGAATTGAAATTTTCAACTGTTATGAAGTAATTTATAAAAATCAAACAAGGATAAACGTATTTAATTAAATCAAAATTTCTTTATTTTTAAGCATGATTTTTATGAGACTTTTGGGTCTTGACATAAATGATTTTATGGCATATTAAAGGAATTTAAAAGAGGGTTTTAAGGGGAGTAGAATAAATTAAAAAAAGAAGGATTAAAGAAGAAAAAAAGGCCATTGGATCTTGTTGACTTTCAATCTTGACCATCCAATAATTTAGGTATAAAAGGGTAAAAAATGATTAAAAAGTCAACCTTTTTTCTTTCTTTCTTTTTCTTCTTCTTTCTTTGTGGCAGATACAACTTTCTCTTTTGAAACCCTATTTTTTCTCCACTAATCTTCCAATTCTCCCTTCTAAACCAAAATTAAGCCTAAATTCAAGAGTTATTAAATGATTTCAAGGTATCAAAAGCTTAAATGGCTTGTTTTTGGAGGAAGAAAATTGAGCTTTAAAGTTAGGTGAATAGTAACCCCAATTTTAATAATAAGGTTTTTCCATGGTTTTATATTTTTCTAAGGAGGGTTTTAAGGCCTATTTGATGTTTTTAAATTTAATTTTAAGTTTAGTGCGTAGAGAATTTAATTTAAATTTTTATTCATATTTTACCTTGTATGTATGGAGAAAAAGAAGGGAAAGATAAAAGGAAAGGCAAAGAGAAGGCCAATTGAAGGAAATTAAAGTTGTTTTGAAGAAGTTATAGTAAGTGTATGCATGTTAACATGATTGTATATAATTTTGCTTATAAAAAGTGTGTGTTTGATGTTAAATTGAGTATGTTTGATAAATGCTTTATTGAAAATGGTTGTTTGGTTGGTCTATAATGACAAATGCATGTAAATATGTCCTAATTCGATGGTTTAAATGAGTTGTGTGGCTGATTGATGTAGGTCAAAAGTATCTTGCCTTGAGATAAGGTGGCCAAATGGTTGATATAGACAATAATATGGTTTATTGATTATGTTGATAAGTGAATTATGTAATTGGAGTATATGTAATGGAATTGTGCTATATATAATCCATGAGGTAAGTTGTTACATGTACTCATCTTGATAACATGTTTGCTTTATTGTTGTTGAAAATGAGATTATGGTTTATGCCTGTGTATGTTAATAAATCAAGTTACAAGATCGCCATATGGTATGGTTAGTGTTGGCCAAAACTTTGAGTTTAAAAGAAGTATATAAACATTAAAATTATGTGGTCAATTACTTAGTTCCTACTGCTTTGTATGTAGAGGAACGTGTATGTGTTTGTAAGTATGTAATTTAGATTATATGGCATGTAAAACATGTTCACTTGATGTATGATTAAGGGTATAGAGGCTTACATATCCAAGTGATAAAATTTGAATGTTAAATAAGGTTTTATTTAAATTAATAGTTGGTTTAATTCTTTAATTTGAATATGGATTGATTAATGACCTTAAAAAATGAATTTAAAGCATGAAAATGCCATGAGTCAAAAATAATGTGATTAAGGCCCATAAAGGCATGACAACCTAGATTGGATAGGTTGATTGGTCACCTAGTGATAGATAGCAGCTGCTAGGGTATATTAATGCCTTTTTATATGGGTGCAGCTATCGTGAGGTCATTATAGCCATTGCATAATTATGTGAGTGCAGCTGCTATGAGGTTTTTACGGCCACTGCACAAATATATAGGTGGAGCCACTGTGAGATCGTTATGGTCATTGCACAATTATATGAGTGCAACTACTATGAGATCCAAAATGGGGATCACTGCACATATTATGAGACCTACAGGGCCATGATCACAATATCTAATTTTAGGAGTTGTCCATTAGTTATGGACACTACATATGGTAAATAGAATTATATGACTAATCATGGATCAAAGTTAAACATGTTTACTAGATTAATTATATGTAAATTGATGATTACCAATTATGTTATGAGTTTATACATGTAATTTGACATTTTGCTGCATGGTGAAGTTCATCATTTGTATATGCATATTGTTGTTTAGTTATCACATATGTTGTATGTACACATGTTTATTTCAGTAGCATATTAAAGTGGATAAACCATTAAGCTATATGCTTAGTGCATCGTTTGTTTTTGCGATACGTAGGTAAAAGCACAGATAAAGCTTGAAGCCTCTCAATAGTGTAGATTAAGATATGCCAGAGTTTGGTATTTTGATTTTTCTTTGTGTAAATTATGGGATGCATATAATGTAGGGCACTCATATGTTGTACAAAGGAAAATAGGCTTAGACTAGTTTTATATGTTTCGTAACTTTGATTAAGATGCAAAATGTTTTGTAGTATGTATATATAAACTATCTTTATATTAGACTTTCTTATTTTCATGACATTGAATGAATGTTTTGAGCTTTTGCTATATTGCAATATTGGGATGGATTAGGAGGATTATGTTGTGATGATTGAGTTGGAATGATTTTAAAAGTTTTGTTTTTTATTGCAGGTCACTATTTATTTTTGGAATAGTGTCCCGGTATTGCCTAATTTTTGACACGATAATTCACAAGCTATTTTATAACTTAAATGAGTTTTTAATTATCTCAAGTTTTAAAAGGTTATGCAAGCTTTAAAATGGTTTCAAAACATTTTAATTGATATGGATTTTAAATAAAGGGTAGTTTGAATTTTAGTTGTCTGCCGCTACTTATTTGGGTCCGATGATCGGCTCGGGTGAGTACTGTCACATTACCAACCCTTGTAGATAGAGATATATGATCTAGTTGAGCCTACTAAGTATGTAGTTAGGCAATCACAAGCTTGAAGTCTAGAGTTAAAACTAGTCCATCAGGTCATAGCACATACCATTTTAGGAGATCGGGTAGCCTGAGACAGGCGAACACCTTAGGTGCTACATTTTTTGGTATCCATAAAATGTTGGGTAAAAGTAAATGGAGCGGTATAGGTCCCATAGAAGTTTAAGGGGGTAGCAAAGAAACCTCTTAATCTAATTGAGATAAGTGGACTAATTACACCTATTGCAGTAGTCATAGGCATTACTAAACCTAAAGTAGAGGGGTTAATGAGGATTGATAAGCAGATAGTGCTTAGCATGTAAATAGTCATTAGAGATGATAGCTTGCCATGTGGGTATAAATTATAAACATCCCATGATGCATTGGTTCCACTTGATCTAGTTGAAGAGAAAGCATATGTACTAGATACTAAGCTATTAGCCCCTTTTGCACCACCATTTTAGCCGTAGGAGGGATATATACCACTAGGAGGCACTTCATCTTCAGTATTTATTGATTCTTTAACATTGGATGCACTTTAGCACTTTTCTAAGCAGTACAATAGAATCATACTAGATAAGAGGCCATTATGAGCAGAATAGAGACAACAGAGTAGAGGGATAGAGCTATTTTAGAGCAATTATCCTTATTAAGAGTTAGTTAGTAGTAGATCACCTCGAGTTTGATAAGAGATTTGGAGCTCTTAGAGCTAAGGCATATAGAAACAGAGATAAGGAGCAAGGTTTATAAGAATTAAATTAGAGTTCAGATGGATCATCTCGAGAGATCTCTGAGGGTTTCTTGACACCCTTACAGACTATGCCACCTTAACCTCCACAATAATGAGATGTTATCCTTTATATTTTAGGAAGTATCTTAGACCTATCTTTTACTCAAAATAAGATTTTATGCTATTGTAGTTGCTCTTGATTATTATTTATATGCTTGTTAGTGAAGCACTAGCGATAATGCTCATTTTTAAGTTTAGGTTGGGTACCCGATTTAAAAAAAAAAATTCAACTCATTTTTTATTCATGTTTTTCAATTTTAGTTTAGGTTAGTCTATTATTTTAGTTAGGAAATTTAGGTGTGCTAAATTAATGAAATTATGTATTAAATTAACTTTCTGAATGAAGCTTTTATTTTGTCTAGTTGACTTCAAACAGAGAATGGGCTTGAACTTAGCTTTGGAAAACTAATTGTACTCAATTATAAGTAAATTAAAAAAAATATTGTACATCTAGATTCTGAAAAATTGCTTGCAGACCTAGTTTATACTAAGTGATCTCTTAGTTTGTATGCACTATAAGCTAGTTTTCTAAATAATCATGAAAAACTAGTTGCAATTCAAGGGTTGAGATGAGATTCATAATAAAATCATAAGAACCATTTTGATTACCCTTTAATGTGACAATTTTAAGATAGAATAGAATAAAGGAAATAATTTAGGCACCTGTTTTTGGCTCGATAATAATTTTTCCCTTTCGTACCCTGTTTTATGATATATTATTTATTGATAACCTTTTTGAGCTCATTTAATAGTATGCTTAGTGCATACTTATATATTTTCTTTAGTACACACATTAAGGCCTACCATATAACCACAAATTGTTTTGCCTCCCTTTTTGGTGAATAGCCACTAATTGTTTATAATTAATTTCATGTTATAGTATTGTGGTATGAGGTTGCATTTGAGTGACTATAGGTGGGTATGTTAATTCCTTTAATTATTTTATTCATTATTTTAACAGTGATTGGATGACGAAATGAATGTGATAATGATTAAGGCATTGAAGTGTCATTAGAAGTGTGGATTAGTGATTGTGTTGGAAGAATAATTCAATTTAAAAAAATTCAAAAATATGAATATGAAATTTCTGAAGAACTAAATTATGGAGTAATGGCTTGTGTTATTATTGTAATTGAATGTTAAAGAAGAATAATGCATATTTTCCTTTAAATCATTAAGTGAGATTTAGTGTGGAATAATTGCTTAATTGCCAAAGTGATTAAAAAGCTAAATTTTAATTCTGTTGGGATGTATTTTAGAGATTGAGATTCATAAGAAAGGAAGTCTCATATGAAATTGTTTATTGATATGAGATTGAGAAGAAATTAGGAGTAGTGCAATATTCAATGGGTTTTGCAGCCAAGGAACAAAATTATGTTAATTGGTGGCTATTTTCCTTCTTGCTTAGTCTTAATCCATTTCTTGATAGCCATTTACCTTAGCCTGACATTGCAACTTAATACAAGATCTTTTGATTATTCGTTTTGTTTTATCTTCTTTTTTTATTACAGTGGAGATATGGTCTGGAAGAATAGGCTTATGGTGGTCTTGAGCTTTAAGTACGAAGCCATTTTTTATACACTTATGTATAGGAGTTAATTTTTGGCTTTTAAATTTGCAACTAGAGTTTTGTTTATTAAAATTGCTTTAAAAACTTGTTTGGCTTGAAATGTGTACACTAAAATTATTTAGTATGTTTTTGTGCTTATCAGTGGTGGGAGGGAGTTTTTATGTATAATTAATTAACTTTTAGTTTGCCTAGTTGAGAGTGCACTCTTTGTTCCAATTTTTAAGTTTGAGTGGTTTTGAAGGTGTGGTTTCATTCTAATTTACTCGAGGATGAGTAAAGGTTTAAGTTTAGGTGGTTGATATAATGCATAAATTCCCTATTTTAGCATAGTTATTTATATGTTTTTAGTATATATTTAGGTGATTTTTATTCCTTTTTAGTATAATTCGGGAAATAAATAAGTTATCCCTCACTTTTGGTAATTTTATTGACTTTTTAGGTAATTTTGGGAATAATTCTGGATATAATGTAGAATAAGGATAAATGGGGGGGCAATTGGATCTATTTTGGCCTAGTTTTTAGAGCATATAGCCGTGAGGTATACATAAGACACAATCGTGGAAAGAGTGTGAAGAGGCCCTATAAGTGAAGGCTTAAGACCATGGGACTTTAGACCCTTATGGCTATGAGAAGGCCTAGAAATAGAACATAAAGTTCGATCTTTTCTAGAATAAATATTATTAGGGGTTTTCAATAGGGTGTTCTCTTCTAAAATTCATGAGCCAATTCTATTATTAATTTGATTCTTTATCCATTCTTTTAATTGATCAATTAAGGAATTGGTGAAGACAACAGTTGGAGGGACAATTTTCAGTTCAAATTTCTTCTTTAAAAGTTTTATTATGATCTCTTTCTCTACTTTTGTTTAGTTTGTCATCATAATTAGTGAGTAGATTCTCTTTTGTTAAGGGATTCTTGAATCCCTAGATTTTATTATAGATGAATAATTACTGCAATGGCATGTTAATTTAGTTATATTCCTTTATCATGTGCTTAATACCTGAATAAATGAGAACTAATTTTATGCTTAATTATTGTTGGAATAACCAATGGAGTGTCTGATTTTGATTGGATTTTATTCTTGATATTTTGGGTAGATGGATGACTAGGTTGCTTTGTATGTTATCAAAATGATGCCTTCCACCCATTTCATACATCAAACTCGAGTAACGAGCATGCACGCAAATCAATATCCAATTTTGCTACATATAAAAGCCAAAATAAAGTAAAAATTGTATTAATTAAATGATTTCTCGACTTATAGAGTTGTAAAAACATTAAAAACTATTTGGCATGCTTTACAAGGTAACTAATGGGGTCATTATGTCAAAAATTCGACAGCATAACGGCTGTACCGGGACACTTTCCCAACTAGTAAACCTATTAAAAACACTTCTAACAAGACATACAACACATCTCAACTCCAAATGGGTCCTGTTGACCATCCAAACTCCATCAGAAAAACACGAAGCCTAAGGTTCAACTCAATCAGCATTCTCACATGTAATGTCACAAGTTATCACATAATCCATGCAAGGTAAAATAAAGCATTTGCAATATTACAGTTTTAGTTACAAAACTAAACCTAAAGTTTACAGATTAGGCCCAATCCCTCTAGAATCACAAGAGCAACACTAGCTATATTTACATTAACATCATTTTACAAAAAGAAACTAAAAGTACCCAAGAAGGGTAGCTTTCACATTCTCCTATGAGGCAGAAACTTTGACTCTAATCTGTTGCTCTGTTACCTATGCATTGCAAACAAGCAATGCACTAAGCTTTCGTTTAGAGGTGTAATCACTTTAACTTGATATTACAGTTTTAGCATAAATTTATGTAATATATGTTAAGTGAGTCATTTCAAAATCATACATATGCACATATTATGAATTTCACATAAATGCAACAGTAGTATATACTTGCCTTTAAAAGAACGAAAATAATATTATGTCCATAATCTCATCATCATTGCTTCCAACATGAATAAAAATCAACCATATGCATAAAATATACACTTACTGGTCAAAAACACACACATACTCAATTTTTTATTGTAAGGAGCATAACAACATGCATTTGGACCTGTTACTTTACATATGCATCATTACCACTATTCAAGTTTTAATACCCTATATGCACCAACACTATAATTATATGAATATTAAACTCCGCATAAGACCACATATATCATTTTAATGGGTTTAACCTGTAATTATGCCAAAATTAGCAATATCACTCATAACACATCATTCAAACCGCAAATAACATTTTTTATGCTTAACTTATGCTAGAAACACAATTATCCTGATCTTATGCTTAACTCACTCTTGCATATCAATATCCTTATTATTATTTGTTTACTTTATGCCCATACTAAAAGACAACTATCCAAGGCTGGATAACGAATAACATGCTACCCAAAGGTGCTTAAAACAGTGTACCCAAAGGCACTAGTATCTGCAGATACAAATGTATAAGCCCGAAGGCTCGCACAAAGTAGTGCTAAAATAGTGGCCTAAAAGTGCGGTGCCCGTCGACACAAAAATGCATATGACCTATAGGCCTACTACTAGAAGGTAAACATTGTAGCCACTAATCTTAGTTGATCAGTCAACCTATCCAAACTAGGTTTTCTAACTATATAGGCATCATTCAAGTCATAAATTTTATCTCATGTTAACCATTTTAACGCACAACCTGTTCAAGTTATCTCATGCATAAATGCATCACATTAGCCATTTTGCATATCAGCAAAGCCTAAACACTCATGCTAATTAGCATGTGTCAAATA
>CANXYI011815720.1:0-11796 GCA_948208565.1 Hura crepitans
AAGTATTAAATGGCCACTACTATGTATCTATGACCTCTCACTACAAAAGGCATTATCTCTCCTATTATGTCAATTCCCTATATAGAAAAGGGCAATAGAGAAGACAAGCTTGTTAGCCCCATTAATGATTTTATGACTTAAATTTGCATAGATCTCGCACTTGTGACATTTCTTGACAAAGTTACTATAATCCATTTTTATCGTCTGTCCATAGTATCCTATACTCATGATCTTTTTTGCTAAGTTTCTCTCATTTATATGCGTAGTGCAAACACCCTTGTGTACCTCAACTAAGATCTTTGGGGCTTTTGTTTCATCCATACATCTATGTTGGACACAATCATAGTGCCTTTTGTATAGCGTCCCTTGAAATGAAATGAACTAAGTAGATAGTTTTTGTAGCACTTTCCTATCCTTATCTATCGTACGATCTAGATATCCTACCATTTCCAAGTACATTTGAATGTCCTGATACCAAGCCAATCTGTTGTTGTCTCTTTTTTTATTATGCTAACTATGCTCATATTTACTAGATACCTTAACTTAGTGAAATAAATTGGCTTTATCATGCCTTGCTTTGTGCAATCAACTACGAACATTAATATTGCCAAAGCATTGGCTACTTGGTTTTATTCTCATAGAATATGATGGAATGTAATGTGTAAAATGCCTCTAACAAATTTGTCACTATTTTAATGTACTTGCTAAGATGCATATCATTAACTTTCTAATTGCCCTTTGTTTACTATATGACTAATATGGGATCCCCATACACATTAACTATTTTCACCCCCAAAAGGAATAATGTAATGCTTATGATTTGGGACTCAATAAATAGTGCCACAGGGTCCAGAAAGTGTGCTTGGGTTGTCGAGTCAAGGGGCTTTAAGTTGAGGAAAAAGATGAAATTTAAAAATTTAGTAGAACTAGTAATTCATTTTATGTAGTAAGGAATGCATTTATGCAATAAAAATTTATCAGGCCAAGATTGATTTAAGATTTGCCTAGACGGACCCGAAAATATTAGACCCTGAAGCTAAAAAATTCCACTAAATCCATTGGTGAAAAATTTTTTGGATTCTGACGTTGTTTGCAAATTCTTAAAATTTTTTAGTTTGGCACCAAATCAAGGTAGTTTGAAAACTATCTTATCAATAGAATCTGGCCACAAAACTTTATAAGCAGATAGAAGGGATTAAAATATGAATTTTAAACGAACGACATAATTTTTTGAGGTTTAAGGGAATTATTATCATTTTTTAAATTTCATCAAAAAATTAGGATGGTTTGGGATTTTTGGGACCACCTTTGACATGTTAAAGTGGGACCCACCTCATGCCAAGTGGCCAAAGAGGCTTGCCAAGTGGCAAACCTCACTTGACAAGTGGATTTCCACTTGGAATGAAGGAAATCATCTTCCTCCCTTTTCCTTGCTGTTGTCGGTGCCATAATTGAAGAGAACAAAGCATAACTTTTTCATCCCTTCACAAAAAATGTTGATTATAGTTGCTAAATTCAATTCTACCAATTTGGCACCACGGGGAAAAAGAATCAGGTAGAAAGGACTTCTCAATTGGGAGATAAAAACTATCAAAATTTACTAGTTTAGATAGTCTAGAATAGTGACCTTAAGGTGAGTTCATGCCTATTTCTCCTCCTTCCCTTGGGTTTTTTGGCTACCATTTGATGCTAGAACATGCCTAACACTTGTGTGATTATGTGTGTGCAGTGTTTATAGCAATTAGAGGGTACCTTGAAGTCCACAAAGGTAGAGGGAAGACACTATGGAAGCTAGACAACTTGGGATTCTTATGGATTTAAGGGACTTCTATCACTTGTAAGTGAGCTTCAAGCCTTTCTTTCATGCAATTAGATGCCTAAGATGTTAAACAACAATGTAGTATGGCTAAAATGTAAAGCTTATGATTAATTTCTTCCATGGAATTGTTGATTAAGTGAGGACTTAGTGAATTAGGGAGACATAATTCGAAGAACTTAAAAATTTAGCTTCATTTGCTTGCTGATTTTGATGGTTATGGATACTTGGTTTGGATGTATAATGACTAAAATATGGATAAGGGATCTCTTGGCATGCTAGAGTAAGAATTATGGAAATTGTGATTAGGAAACACCATGAATAGTAGCTTCCATGTTAGTACTCGAGAGCTACCATGAGTGAGTTCTATAGGTGATGCTTTGTAACCTATGAAAATTGGCTTGAAATTAGATGTGTATGTGCTCAATTATGTCCATGGCATACATATAGGGATGAATATTGATCTAATGAGAAAAATGAATGGAATTATGTGTTGTTTTCCTTTGGTAACCGAGAGCATGTTAATGGCATTATGGCATGAAATTTAAGGTTATTAAAGTGTTAGGCAAGTAAATTATAATAGCAAAATAATTGGCTTATAATGACCTTGAATTGAATAATGCACATGGCATATTGATAGATTAAATATACTCTAAGAATGTGTCCTTAAATGACTAAAAAGGTGGAACTAAAAAATATGTTGATGGCTTAGAATAATGGCTTAAAAAGGAACTTGAATTGCACTATGAAAATTTAATATTTACTTGTGCCTTTGGGGCTAGAATTGAGATATATGAATGAATGGCAATTATGCCTATTATTTGTCCTTAAAAATGGCTTAGATATGATTTAATTCTGGCCTATGAATGTGCTTAAAAAGATGTTGAAAACTATGTTAAAATATGACCTAAAATAGTCCAAGAATTTGCTTTGAAAATTGGTCAAAATGACCTATAACTGTCCAGTTGGCCATTACCTGAACAAAAAATGTCACTAGACATAAAGTGTTAATTTCCTAAGTATTAATGCTATGATGAATTATAACATATTAAACCTTGAATTTTGGTAATAATAGAACTTAATATTAATTTGGGATTTTTACCCAGTAGAGCCAAAATATGGCTATACCAAACTAGCTGAAAAATAAATTGTGTGATAAAATTTATAAATGTCTACTATTAGAACTTAAATATTATAAGAACAATTTTTGTTAATAAATGGACTTAAAATGAGCTACTTGGGCCATTAGTTAGACATCCACTAGATGGGTTGATAAGACATCTTAGGGTTTTCGCAGTTACTAGTTATCTGATGTTCATGTAGTGAATCTTATTGTGGCTAGGGAGGCTTACAGGCTAATCTCCATTATGTCACACAGATGTTGAGCTCTTATTTGTGGCTAGGGAAGCCTATGGGCTAATCTCCATTATGCCACATAGATGTTATTTCTTTGTGTCTAGAGAGGTTATGGGCTGATCTCCATTATGGCATACATGCTAGTGCAACGGCGTAGGTCTAAAATAGGGACCACTACATAAGTGAATTTGAAAACAAAGTATGCTAGATTACTGTAAAGTAAGGCAAGTTAAATGAATTGTGATAGTGGCAAATATTAGGATGGGTGACTTAGAGTGCGTGCATCACCTATGGGGTTTCTTAGGGAATCCAGTAAGGGGTGTCACAAATAAAGTCTCAGTGACATAGACACATGCTTCATACTTAGTGATATTATAGGTTTTTTAAAAATCAAACTTTCTTGACAAAAGTATGTGTTTTTCTAGACAAATTGCTAATGCTTTAGAGCCTATGGTCTTTTGATTAACTACCTCATCAAAATATATTTTCCATTTGTCTAAGAATATTAGACATAAGTACTATTCTAGAAATTCAAATTGCACATCATCACTATGAATCAATTGCTATGCTAAAAAATTTGCTACTACATGTCTTTTAATGGTCATCATTGTTACATAGGAAATGTCAAATTCTTTAAGCAATTGAATCCACTTGCCTATTTTGCCCATTAGTTGCTTTGTCTACAGATAATGTAGGGGATCATTCCTAGGTACTTCTTTTACTCTGTATGATTGAAAGAAATGGCAAAGATTCATAGGACTTAGATCACTCCTAAGCATATCTTCTCCACTTTCTCATATTTTGCTCATATGGGAGTAGCTTTTTAATTAAGTAATAAACTACAAACTATACCCCAGACTAGTCTGATTAAGCAATAAGGGCTCCAATGGAATACTTTTCTACTGCAATGTACAAATTAAGGTTTGTCCTAGTATGGGTGGCTTTAAGACTTATACATTGTTTATGTATTATTTTATAGCCTTAAATTCTTTTTAGCAGTCTTTTTAGCAGTCATCCTCCTTTTTATATTATCTTTTTTGTAGGAGATTAAATATAATCTTAAAAAAAGGATATATGTTTTGCTATGAATTGATGACATATTATAGCTTTGCTAAGAATCCTTGTATCACTTTTTCTCTTTAAGGAGTAAGAACTTCAAAAATTGCTTTTACTTTATCTAGCACTCTTATTAGCCATGAATCTTAACAACTTCATAGATGACACTCTAAAAATCCATTTCTTAGAATTGAGTCATAAGTTAAACTAATCTAACCTTTCAAAGAACTTCTTTATTGCATTAAAATGTCCTTCCATTATAGAACTCCATTATCTTGGAATAGTTGAGTGAGACTATAGCACCCTTTACTTTGTCTGTACACTAAACCAAAATAAGGAGCATCACCGCATACCAATATTCGATTCGTATACCTATAAAAACTATTTAATTTAAAAATATTTTATTAAATAAATAATAAACTAATTTCTTGACTTAAAGAGTTGTAAAAACATTGAAAATAATTTGGCACATAAAAGGAGGTAAACAATAGGGTCATCATGTCAAAAATCTTGCACCATAACAGCTATTCCAGGAAACTTTCCTAAATTTTTACCTATATATAAACACTTCTATAACATCAATAAACTCATCTCCAACTCCAAATGTCTTCTTGACCCTCTAAAGCACAACAAAAACACAATAAGCCTTAGGTTCTCCATAATCAACAAACTCACATGCTTTATCATCAATCAACATGCAAACATGCAAAGAGCAAAAAAAAACAAAGTAAATAGTTAAAATATTTGAGTACAAAAACCCACTGCAAAATATAGATTAGACCCAATTCCTTCGAGATCATAAGAGCACACTAATAATTAACCAATACATTTACATCACAAAATACTATTACAAAAAGTACAAAAATACCCATGCAATGGTTATCTTCATGTCTCTTGATATGCAAAAGCTTTAGCTCTAATCTACCACTCTGCTATCTATGCATCGTAAACAGGCAATATGCTAAGCTTTTGCTTAGTGGTGTAATCACTTTAACTAGATATAGTAATTTTTAAGCATATATTTATGCAATATATGTCAAGTGAGATATACTAAACCATTTATATACACACATTATGATAAAAACATAATTCATTCAATATGGTGCATACTTGTCTTTAAAAACACAAAAACCATATGGGGTCCATACTTATCACATAATCACTTTTGACATAAAGTATCTCAATTACATGCATAACTTATTCATATCTTAGTCACAATATACACATGCTTCTTAACACACGAAAATGAGTATAACAACATGCATTTTGAAGCCAATGTCATACTTATGCAACATTACCACATATTCGAGTTCCAAGACCCTATATGCTTTAACATATCTATATTATGAGTGTAAAACTCCATATACATTATATAAATGGGTTAAACACAAAATTATGCCAAAAATATCCATGTAACACTTAATGCATCATTTAAAATGCAATTAACATTATTTTATGCTTAATCAGGTAAAAACTACATTTATCCATTTTATTATAATTATTTGTTTAATTAATGTCCATAATAATGAGATAATTATCCAATGCTGGATAGTAGATAATGAGCTACCTGAAGGTCCTTAAATGGTGTACTCAAAGGCACTAGTATTCATGGATAGGAAATGCATCAACCCAAAGACTCACACATATGTAGTGCTAAACAGTGCCTCGAAAGCTCAGTGCCCGTCGACACAAAAATGTGCACCATGACCTAAAGGCCTACAACACAAAGGTAAACATTGTAGCTGCTAATCCTCGTTGACCGATCAACTGGGTTGTCTAACTATATAGGCATCATTAAACTAAGTCGATTATCTCATTTTAATGCATAACATAATTACTATCATCACATGCATACACACATCCCAATGGCTATTTTGCTTCTCAGCAAGGCCTAAAAATCATGCTAAGCAATGTGTTTTAGCTAAAATATAACATTGCCAAAAATAGGTTTACAAAAGCTCAAAACACTAAACGGTCACATTGCTTAGGTGTAAAAGCTAGAAAACTCATTCAGAAACATAAACACGCATCTTTATCAATATTTCATTATTAACATGCATAATACCATCAAACACATCATGGTTGTGCATAACTATCACATTTTTAATAACATGTCATTTCATGTACATTTTTGGTTTCAAGCATCATACATGCAATATATGCCCATATGCGTATCAATAACCATACAACATGCAAATTGTCATTCATCCATCACTAAGCATGCATATATATTTTATTCATCATAAATATACATTAAAAATGGGATTATGGCAGAAAACATGATATCTGAGTCATTTATGTATCTAACTCGTAATTATGCATATAAGGCTTACAAATATAAGTTTTGGTCTTCACTTACCCGAAACATTTAAGACACACATACATATGTATAGACAACTATATATCATGTTTAAATGCTCAATATTACATCCATATACTTTCAACCAATTTTGCACAGTTATACGACATTAATAGCTCAAAATGACTTTATATGATCCTATGATCACATAATGCATTCATTAAATAATATTACCATAAGAATGCATTATTCATGTATAATCCATATTAAACCATCAAATTATATACACTCATCATTTATACATGTCATACCTACTAAATTATGCATATAATTCCCATTATATCATTAAATGGCAATTGATGTCAAAATACACATAATAAGTTCATAGGCATTTTAACCCAATTAATGTGATTACACATACCAAAATGAGTTGTACGGGATGCCCAAAGCTAGCCTAAGCCTTTTCCTTGCCTCGAGAGGCTTGAGTCAATGCCTTGCTTACAAATACAAAGGGCATAAATATTAATAAATAATATAAAATAATTTGCTTGTCAAAAAAATATTTTGAGCCTAGATATATGCTCTACGACACCCTAGAAACCCATGAAAAATATTAGACTAGAAAAAAAGTACTCAAGAGTCAGTGGTCACTATTCACCTCGAGATTCTTCTCTCTTTTCTCTTAAAATACCTTACCGTTCCAAATGATTTTGGTGTCCACAAACTTGTCTCGGGACACTCTTCATTTTGGGTATAATTTTTCCAGTTAGGTCCCTCTGTAGAGGAAGAAAAACCATGAGAAAGGAGAAGGAGAGTGTGGACATTTTTTTATAGTGGAGAGGAGTGGATGGTGGTGTTATGGTGTGTGGGAATGAAAGGAAACTTTCCCTTTTTATATTTTCCCATCAATAATTTTTCCTTCGTTCAAAAAATTATTATAACAAATAAGAATATTAGTTTTCCCCAATTCCTATCCCCAAAATTCCATAAATCCAAGCCCTAAATCCTCTCAAAATCTGGATCCCAAACTACGATAAAAACTCAAAAAATTAATGCATTTTATATTTTAAAAAATTAGTAAAAATACTTCTTGATCTTTGAAAAATTTGATTCCAAAGAAAATACACTATTCAAAATATTTGAGAATAAGGTCATAATAATTTTAGATTATTTTAAGCAACTTTTTATTTTATTTACGGTTCAACTTTACTTGAGGCACTATTCACAGGACACTGCAGTAAAATCTTATTTAGCATTTTTAACCATCCAAATGACTTCAGATTGGCTTCAAATATTGCCCAAAATTCTCTCATAATTAATGCTACCTATCGGTACATTTAGTGCAACTTGGGTTTTGGGAAGCACTATTCATCATAGGAAGTACTATTCATAAAAGTTGAGACTTTCAGGTTGTTACATTTCTTCCCCTCTAAGAAAAGATGTTGTCCTTGACATACTTAATTCAAAGATATAAGGATATTACTCTCTCATCTAATTTTCACTCTCCCATGTCACTTTTTCCATGCCGTGATGTCACTACAATACTTTCACTAACAGCATAGTCTTATTCCATAACTCTTTAACTTCTCTAGCTTGGATACTGATAGGTTCTTTATCATATGACAAGTTTGGTCATATCTCTACTTCCTTAGCTATCAACACATGTGAAGGGTTTGATCTATATCTTCTTAACATCAAAACATGGAAGACATATGAATTTACTACAATTCTAGAGGTAAAGCCAGTCTATAGGCTAATGTACCCACACGTTCTTTGATCTTGTATGGTACAATGAACCTCAAACTCAACTTCCTTTTCTCACTGAACCTCAACACTTTTTTCTAAGGAGATACTTCGAGAAAAACATTATGGATAACCTCATGCACAATATCTCTTCTTTTTAAATCCTCATAGGATTTCTATCTATCTGAAGCAGCCTTCAGCCTCTCTCTGATGATCTTCACCTTCTCTTTAGCATCTTTGACCAAATCTGGTCCTAGAAGCTTGTGCTCATTCAACTAGCTCCAACATAAAGGAGTCCTGCATCGTCTCCCATATAATGCCTCATAAGGAGCCATACCAAGGCTTTTCTTGTAATTATTGTTGTAAGTGAATTCTGCTAATGACAAATACTTATCCCAATAACCCTAAAGTTCTATGGCATATGCTCGAAGCATATCCTTAAGAATCTAAATGATTCTCTCTAATTGACCATTAGTTTGAGGATAAATTGTCATGCTAAAACTAAGCCTAGTCTCGAAAGCATTATGGAGCTTCCTCAAAATTTTTGATGTAAAACGAGAATCTTTATGTAAAATGATGCAAGAAGGCACTTCATGAAGCCTAACTATCTCATCAACATATAGCTCAACCAACTTTTCTAAGGAATGATCCTTCTTTACTGGAATGAAGTGAGCTAACTTGATCAATCTATTAACCACTACCCAAATAGAATCATGCTTGTTCTTGGTCATCAGTAATCCAATAACAAAATCCATAGTGTCTAGATCCCATTTCAATTTTGGAATTGCTATGTGATGTAACAAACCAGAAGGAACTTGATGCTCAGCCTTCACTTGCTAACAAGTGAGACATATTATTGTCTAATCAGTTATGTTTCTCTTCACGCTTGGCCACCAATATATCAACTTTGAATCCTAGTATATCTTATTATTGCCAGGATGCATTGGATATGGTGTATTGTGCACTTCTTGTAGAATTTGTTGTCTTAAATCCTCCTTCTTTAGCACACAAAGCTGGTCATGATAATATAAATAACTATCTTCCTTAATCACAAACTTAGTGAACTTCCCCTTTTGGATCATACCTATGGTACTATAAAGCTTATGATTATCTTTCTATGATTTTTTCACCAGCTGCATCAAACTGGGCTTAACTTGTAACTCGGCTAATAAACCATTGTCATTTTGTAGCTTCAAATAGACATGCATCATCTTCAAAGCTGATATAAGCTTCTTACTCAACGTATCCACAACTTTATTAGCTTTCCTAGAATGGTAATTAATAAGATTGTCATAGTCCTTAATCAATTCCATCCATATTTTTTTCATCAAGTTTAACTCTTTCTGTGTCGATAGATATTTTAGACTCTTGTGATCAGTGAAGACATAACACTTTTCCCCATAAAGGTAATGCCTTCTTATCTTTAAAGCAAAAATGATAGCTATAAGTTCTAAATCATGTGTCATATAGTTTTTCTTTTGAGGTTTTAATTGCCATGAGGCATAAGTAACAACCTTGCAATCTTACATGAGTACACATCCCAACCCATTCAATAAGGTATCACTGTATATGGTGAAGTCTTTTCCTGACACTGACTGCACTAAAATTAGAGCCTCTATTAACAAACTGTTGAGCTTGTCAAAACTCTCCTAACATCTGCTATCCCACTCAAACTTCATATCCTTCCTCAAAAGATGTGTCTTAGGGCTTACTATTAAGGAAAACCCCTTGACAAGCCTTCTATAATATCTAGCCAAACCAAAGAATCTTTTTATCTCATTCATATTCCTATGTGGCACTCCATCACAACTTGAATCTTTCTAGGATTAATCTTTATAACTTCTATTGATGCTATGTGGCCCAAAAATGACACTTTCTTTAGCCAAAACTCACACTTATTGAGTGTAGCATAAAACTTCTCATCCCTCAAAATCTGTAAAACTATCCGAGAATGCTTCTCATGCTCTTTTCAATTATTAGAATACATAAGAATGTCATCAATGAAGACTACCACAAATAAATATAGAGATAGCCTAAAAATCCAGTTCATAAGATTAACAAATGTTGCCAGTGCATTACTTAACCCAAAAGGCATCATTAGGAACTCATAGTGACCATATATATTCTTGAAAGATGTCTTATGTATATCCACCTCTTTTACCCTCAACTGATAATACCCAAATCTAAGATCAATCTTAGAGAAAACACTTGCCCCTTTAAGCTGATCAAAAAGAGAATCGATTCATGGTAAAGGATACTTGTTCTTAACAATGACTTTGTTCAACTGCCTGTAATGCACACAAAGTCTCAAGGAACAATCCTTCTTCTTAAAAAACAAAACTGTGCTCCCCATAGTGAAACACTTAGTCTATCAAACCCTTTGTCAAGAAGCTCTTGCAACTATATCTTTAATTCCATCAGCTCTGAAGGAGCCATCTTGTATAGAGCTATAGAAACTGGCACTATACCTAGTTTCACTTCAATACCAAACTTTAAATCCCATTTTGGTTGCAAACTAGGTAACTCATCTAGAAAAACATCCTCAAACTTAGCCACAACAAGAATCTGACTCACTCTAAATACTTCCCTTTCAGTGTCATCCATATATGCAAGGTAGGCTTGATAACCCTTTCATATCATCTTTCTAGCCACAACTGCTAATACTATAGTAGCCATGCAATCTAATCTTTCACCCATCACTATCACTTTTGATCCATCACAAGCTTGTAACATGATCTTCTTCTTCTTCCAATCCATAATGGCATGATACTTAGACAACTAGTCCATGCCTAAGATACGATCGAACTCATCGAAAGGCAATTCAATGAGATCCACTAAAAAACCATGTCCTTGTACTAACAGAGGATAGTCTTTGAACACTGTATTCACAATGATGTGATATCTAATAGGATTGCTAACCATTATATCAAAACTAAGGTCATCTGACACTAAACCCTCATCTATAACTTATGTTGTGCAGATATAAGAATGTGTGGACCCTGGGTCTATCATTGCTAAAGTAGGTAAATTAAAGATAAAAATGTACCCTCTATAACATATATGGCATCTGTGTCCTCTCTAGCTTGAATGGCATACTTCTTGGCTAGAGCTCTATGCTCTGACTTACTCCAGCTCTGCTCCTAGCATCTCTCTTGTCCTGCTTTTATGAAGAATCATATGGTCTCACTGGGTAATCTCTCAAAAAATGTTCTTTGGAGCCATAACCTTAGCATACTCCCGTCATAGTCTTCTAACAAACTCTGAGATATTTCTTATGATAGGTCTAACAATATGGTATCAGAACACTACCAGCAATAGATTTAAGAACACTTAAGATCTAAGTCTATGCTCTAGAACCCTATCCTAATCTATGAGATCGATATGACTTCTTACTTTGCTGATGCCTAGACTAGCCCCCTTTTTGTCTCTTATTAGTTGTATGACCAAAACTGCCATGTCTTTGGCCAAAGGACCTCTTCTTAAAGCTATCTCTCTTTTACTTCAGCTAATTCATCATCTCAGTGGT
>CANXYI011815807.1:0-11881 GCA_948208565.1 Hura crepitans
ACATCAGTTTTTGGTTTAAAAATATAAACCCAAGTTATCCTCGTAGAACAATCAATAAAAGTGACAAACCATCAATCGCTTGATAATGTGAGATTTTGAGTAAGACCCCAAACATTAGAATGTATAGTCATAAAAGTAATTATACTCTTATTATTACTTAAAAGATAAGAGGTGTGAGTATGTTTGGTAAGCTCACAAGTATTACAAGATAAAGAATCAAATCAAGTCTTTGAAATAAATTGGGATATTACTTTGCTAAGATAAAAAAAAAAAAAAAAGATAGATGTCTTAACCTTCTATACAACTATATTATTTCCTTGTTGATATCTCTATTTGCTTTAAAAAAATGTGTAATTGGGAATATACCTTTGACTCCCTTTTGATATATATAAGCCACCTTATTGTCTAAACGTGCCAATCCTCTTCCCTATTTGAAGTTTCTAAAAAATACAATGTTTGGAAAAAAAATCAATCTTACATTTAAGATTCCTAGTGAAGGTACTAACAGATAAAAGGTTAATAGAAAAATGAGGAACATGTAGTATAGAAGATAGCTTAATATCAGGAGTACAATAAATAAAACCTATATAGAAACAAGGATAAAATACCGATATGCTATCTTGACACTCTCATTTTATAAACAAAGGCAGTAGTTAAGATACCTTTAGAATGGCTTATCATGTGTCTATTCCCACTAGAATCTATAATCAATTAGCATTATAAGGTGGATATAAAGGTAGTACTTGATTTTACAAAACTAGAAGTAGAAGTGAAAGAAGAGATAATGGGAATTTTCTTTCTATCCACCATTTTAAAGATGAAAAAATAGATTAAAGAAAGCCAGATGATATTGATAAAAACTTAAAAAAGAAACCTTGAAATTTGATAAGAGGTAGTTTCTGCAAAAAGCATGATTTACTAAGAGTGATCAAATAAAATGCTTTCTGACTAAACATTAAATAGAGTTAACAATGGTAGGTGGAGGCTGTAATGGATATTGAGAAGCTAGTGATGATAACTGAAGAAGAAAGTCTAGTTTGGTGAGTAGGAAATGACAACTGCACATGAGACTTATGCGCGGGGAGGACAAACACTGGATTAGCTAGGTTGATTGGCATTGAGTTCCAATGCAAATATGTTTTTTCAAGGTTCTTATAAGAACTAGAAAAATCTCAATTAGAACTCAAAATCTAGTAGGGCTTTGATACCATGAAGATTTTAAGAGAAGAGAATTTCTATTACTTCTTAATCTTAATTTTACAAACATTTATAAGGAAATTTATATACAAAAGAATTGATCTTAACTCAGAAATGTTATAAACTAGTACATTGCCCACGCGTTGTGTGAAATGTTATCAATTAATAATTTTTTATTATAATATATAATTTATTTATTTATTTTAATTATTTATATGTTAATTGTGATATAGAATTATAATTTTTTTGAAGAGTAAATAGTAAAAAATACATTTATAATATTATTATTCTTTTATTTTAATTTTGGTAGACATTGCATAGCATGTATATTTTTATATAATATTATATTTGAGCTTATCCAATAATTTTTGTATGATATCATATGAGTTATAGCAAATATCAGCATATCCAATAGAAGCCCACAAAAAATGAATGCAGAATGTCACTTGAAGATCATTCTCTAAAAGATGAGAACACATAAAGAGGATATTTTAATTTTTGAAACTGCAAAATATTACCATTGATGCTTCAAGAAAATGATAAAATAAAAGGAAAGAAAAGAGAAAAAATGGTGAATTCAAATACAAATGCAAATTAAAATACATACAAATAGAAAGTACAATGTTAAGTTGTCAATTGCCACAACAATGACTTAATAACAAAATTCTTGTAATAGGTAAATAAGGGCATTGTGAATTGTCCACATAACAAATTAGAAAGTATACTAAGCCACTAAGCAAATAAGTGAGTAAAACACATCAGATTTAAGCAAATATTTTTACTTACTCTTTCATCAAAGGAAAGCACCATGTTAAATGGTATATTACAATCAATGAGGAATGCATTTTTCTTGGATTGCATTACAATTTTAGTGGTACAACTAATAATTCTCACACTTGTTATCAATTCACTACTATACGAAGAAAAGATAGAATCAAAATAAATAAATTGTTTGAAGTCAATGCTGATATTAGATACATAATACTCTGCACTGTATTTCAAATCTATACTTATATAAGACATATGACATATTCTAGCAAAAATTTAATGTTGGATAATATTTTTTTTATGAACAAAATTCACCTCTAATCTAGCAAGCATGTGAAAGTGGGAATAGACTCAAGAGATCAAGCAACAGCTAATGCTCGGTGTGGTGCTAAGGTGAAATTGAACAATTTGCACAACTATCTCTAAGACTTGAAAGGGGAATTACTTTATTTCAATAAGCAATTAGGTCTCTTAGAAAGTAAAAGACATGTATCAGCTGTATAGAGGAAAGACATAGGCACTTTTTCCTAATTAAGATAAGTGGGCCTACCTATTTGATATTGTATGCTCGAATTGTTCAACCTACCCTTTCTTTCGTCTCCTTATGCAAAAAATTATTGAATTGATCTATACTTAGAAGGATTAAATAAATTTAGAATAAAAAATACAAGCTATCAGATACAGTACTTGCTTAACATATGGATTAGGGTACTAAAGTAAATGGAAATGAGGTAATAAATAGTGGAAATTGAAAGGATTTAAATAATTAATATTTTTTAATAAAAAATAAATGAGGGTATTTGAGTAAATGATAGAAATTTAGTATTAAAATGGAGGGTTATAATAGGAAATATGAAAAAACACCATATAATGCCACATGTCATAAAATCACCTAATAAACTTTTAGACTCAACTTTACTTATATATAAATAGATAGATAAGGTAAAGATCAAATTACAAAAAATTAGGACTTAAAAATTAGCATATTTTAATTAAAGTAAGTCAAATCTGTTAATTAAGTAAGTCAAATATGCCTATTAAAGTAAGTCAACAATTATGCATCATGCATAGCCTAGATGATCCATGTATAGCATTATCCATAACCTAGGTAGCGTATACATTGCATCATACAACTTATGCATAATTTAAACAAGTCATGCATCTAATTTCATGCATATAGGCACCTTCCTAATGACATCCTAAGATGTACAAAACCATTTTGTTTTAACCAACTCCTTTTCACAAACAATTTTAAAAGCCAATACCCTAGTTTTCTCTTCACATCAAACCATACATATCATGCGTATGCTTACATATAGTTAGCCTAAACATTTAAAACAAATTTACCTCTTTCATTTAGTTGTGCATAAGAGGAATTCTAGAAGAGAGTTTTTAAGATCATTTGCCATTATATCTTTAAATAAGGAATTGATGTTGTTTATTACCACAAATTTTAAAGCTCTCATAAGGGAAATTAAGAAAAGAATAAATAGTGGACTTGCAGCATATAACACAACCAAAGGGAATAAAAAAGAAGAGGCTAGTAAGAGGAATACAACAAATAATTTAGCAATCGGTAAATCAGTCGCTAGAATGCAAAAGTCGGTCGCTAACTCCCTTTAACGATTGATTTAAGTCAATTGCTAATAACCTTGTCGTTATGACACTAGCGACTAAAAAACATCAATCACTACGATTTAGCCACTAACTAATGTAACACCAATTGATTGCTAAAAAAAAGTCTAATTTTTGTTTTCTTTATAGGTTAATCAGTCACTACTTAGCCATTATTTTTTAAAAAACTAATAAAACATTCAAAAAGTTAGGTCACTATTTTTCAAAGATTTATTAAATTTTAGTGATTGATAATTTGATCGCTAATTCAATCACTACGATTTTCCATTATAAAATAATCTTTTTTATACATAAAAAGTTAGCGATCAAATTTTAATAGCTAGCTTAGTCGTTATATTTTTAATTAATAATTTATCGAAAAGTTAGCAACCAATATTTTTCACTTATTTTTCATTATTAAATTTAAAAATAGCAATGTAATTTTGATCACTGATCCATTGCAAAATATTTTGATAAATTTTAAAGATATTCAAATTTATTTATAAATATTATTGTACATATAAATAATAAAATTTAAATTCTCATAAATAATTAAATAAAAATATAATATTTTTTATGTAATTTTAAACAAATACAAAACTGGAGGTATGCATGCCCTCACAAGGCAGATTATTAACATGGTAGGTGTGAGTTGCCATTCGGATGGTTAATCCAGAAAGTAAATCAAAGGAGATCTAGATTTAAGAATTGCCTCTTATTCATGCCCATCACATATATCAAGTTTCGTCTGAATGTTTCTAATTCTTATTAAATCCCTTAAACACGCGATTATTAAGAATTAAATAAATAAACATATCTACATATCAAAAGTGATTAAAATTAATAATAAAGGAACATATATTAAAGACAAATAATAAATATCCAACATTCATAAAATCAAATCAATTTATTAAATAGAAGACATTGGTTCAAAAAATTTATTTGGTTAATCAGAACTTTTGTTTCCAAAATGTCTTATTAAAAGGCATACATTTTATTTGCTTGAAATTATTTAAAACCTAAAAACAACTTTTAGGAATTTATGGAACTTTGGTTTTAACATCATTTTCATTAGTTAAAAGTTATTCTTGTGAATTATTATTTTGGTTGTTGGAACATTGGTTTCAAACCAATTTTGCCAACTAATACATTCTTGTTGAATAACAAAATATTTATTTTCCCAATTTCAATAACTAATTTTAGGTTAAAAGACTTTGGTCCTGACAATACACTAATTAAGATGTTTATTAAAAAAAATACATCCTTTTTATCCAATTAAAGTCGTTTTTGGTAATTAGAGACTTTGGTTGCTAAAAATTTTTTTATGCAATTAAGCTCTTATTTTCTATAAAATATTTTTATGTGATTTTTATTTCTAATTGGATGAAAAATCATTTTAACTAATCTATTACAATATTCATGAAATTATACAAGGAAAAATTCTAACAAGAAAAGAAAATTTTTACAACTCATGATGTATCTAACCTTTACATTAATCTAAGGCCTAGAAAAAACAAAAGACAAAAATGAAACATTAAGATACAAATTAATCCAATGATCTTGGCTCCTTTTTGGGTCAAAACATAACATCCAACAATCGTCAGGGTTAATAAATGAATAGAAATGCACAAATAAAATTGGTTGAAACCCACAATCAATTGGATGAATAGTCATTCAATCGAATGTGACCCATAACAAGGGACTTAACAAATAATCGCAAGCATAGTATCTCATTATAATATCAGGCCCTTTAAATCAGTTGGATCTCCCTTAAGCCTTAGCTAAAGAAGAAAACTTATGAATGAAGAAAAACTTCTGCGTGTAAAAGTTAAAAATACAAACTTTGTTTATGTATAAAAAGAATATATCTGATTGGATGAACTGATGTCTAATATGATATTCATTTAGAAATGGGTAAACAAGGGCATTCAAACAAAAATGAGCTTACTTTATTAAAGAGACAACCATATTTGATCGAACTTGAAGACATTCGATCGGATGTAAGCTTTATCCCAACAAACTTAAGCTTTGAGGTAAAATAGGCAACAACTTTGTATTAGGAGAACATTTATCCAAACAAATGAACTACTTATCCATCCGAATGAATATGGTCTCACGCATGGGTAGAAAACCTCAACTATTCTGCCAGAATGGGATTTTGAGGCATCCAAAACTACTTGGATTGATCCTTAACCTTCCTTATGTAGGAAAAACATAAGAAAATTGCAAAACACATAATAAAAAAAGATCAAAGGTTGAAAGAAAAAAGATAAAACATTAAAAAAATGAAATAATGCAAGAGCACACCAAAATGCAAAAATGATGATAGAAATAGGATGCTGGGGCAAAGTATTCCAAGTAATCCTTAGGGAAAGTACCTAAGCTTCCCTTTGCTTCTTGGATTCTTTGCTGGAAAGTGAGATTGAGGGGTGAAAATAACTATTTGGTTGGTGGGAAAAGGAGAGAAAATATCGGAAAATCCTTAAATCCTCTCATTTTCTCTTCCCTTTGGTTCTTTTTCTTGGGTCTTTCTACTTGGAAAAGTGTTTTCAATGAAAATGTAAATTATTTCTTTAGTCCTTTTAAATTAAGGCTGAAATTGCCCTTTGTAGGGTTAAAGGTCAAAGTGTTCGAACCTCTAGTTGGTTTAATGAGAAAGGAACACATGTTTTTTTCTAGTGTTTAAAAGTTTATCCGATCATATGAGATCCTTTATCTGTTCAGATAGAGTTTTATTTGATAAGCTATTTGGTTTATACTAAAGCTTTGTTGGTAAGATCTTGACTTGGGTTTTGGGGATTCACCAGAATAGATAAATGTTACATCCTTTTGGATGAAACATCATTTGATTGGACTTGCTTTGGTTTCTATTTCACTTTTCAACTTAGAATCCCTAAAAGCTACTGTTTACAAAAATGAAATTTGTTTCATACAATTGTCTAAAAATAAACTAAAGTCAACTCAAGTTAAATAATACATAAAAATTAAAAAAAAAAAAGTTAACACCCAGAACTCCACGATTTCCTTCCATTTCCATATTTAACTTATAAACAATCACAAAGATAGCAAAGTTTTCACATATCAAACCTAAGAAAGCACATGGATGTTGGTTTTACACAAGTCATGCAAAGCAAAAAATTAAAAATTTTATGCAAAACCAAGCAATGATAATAGAGATCCATATAAATCAAAACGACAAACAACAAAAAAATTAAATATCATAAAAACTTTACCATTTTCTATTGATTAGTGATTCCTTATCTTCAGCAAACCTCACTAGGTTATAGCAAACCACAGTGATCCTTATCAAGAACACCTTCAAGGTATCCAAACAAGAATTGAAGTAAAGAACAACTAAATATTTAGGTGCTAGTAAGATATTCAGAAGGGAGAAGAAGAAGAAGAGAATTCAAAAATTCAAATAGAGAGTATGATAATTTTCTCTGTTTGGTGGTTGCTTGTATTGGTTGATTTTATGGAGACTATTTCTACTGAAATAACTCTTTTTAGGTTATATCTTAAAAATTTGACATAAATATCATTCAAAGTGGGTCCATACGCATAGAACTTTAAAGCCCTTTTTGGGCTTTCTTCTGAGGCTCTTCTAGGCTTCAATTTAAATTGACCCTAAGCCCAATTTTTCTTCTTCTTTATTTCTTCTCCTTTCAATGATATCTCATATCATTGAAATATCAAACACTTTGATAATCATTTCAATTCTTTAAGTATGTGACCCTAAGGATTTTCAAAACACATTGGTAGTGCATAGTAAATTAGAGTCCTAGTCCAACTAGAACTCTTATGATTCAATCTCATTAAGCCTATAATTAATTTTCAATTAATAATTCACTTATATACAAGTCTTGAAAGGTGTCTAGCCACACATCAGGACTACCCAAGTGTTAGAAAGTCAAATGATTTAACTTAACCCTTCCATATATAGTTACCGTGTAATTACTCTTTTCACTATACTTTATCTTATTTAGGTTTGAGTATAAACTTTTGTTAACTCAACGCTTATTTAAGTATGTTTAATAAATCCCTAAACATGTTAATTATAATATTTATATTTTATTCCCAAAATGCCCTTATAAATCTCATTCATACTTGCATTTCACTCTAATAAGAGATTCCCTTAATAAAGATGTATTAGTTTTGTGAGATAAACTCTCTATTATAATCTGAAGGGGTGAATCCTCTATTGATCACTCAACTACTTTCAATTATCTCATACTATACCCAACCTCCTAGTTATGTATACATAATAGCAAAGTAAAAGCACTAGAGTTAAAGTATACCCTTTAATACTTAAGATAACCTTGGTAACCTCAAGTCAGAAGATACTTGCACCTACTGATATGATGAGATGACTTCACGAACATAGATTATGTATCCATATGAAGATCTCATTTTTGGGTCTCTAATGAACTTGTTTTCAAACAAGCATCCACATGTTAACTCTAAGCATCACCATGCTTACAGCTTGCGAGAACTATTGTTTGACTAAGTCAAAGATTATAATGTGCTAGTTTATTTGCGTTAATAATGTCTTATCTTGTTAACACTATGACTAGGGATAGTTTTGGTATTTCACATTGGTATGTAATAGGAATCTCACATCATAAACTCTTCATAATTTGCTCTGCACTGTGAAATGATACCAGGGACTTTATTACAAAGTTTAAGATCCATGTCAAACAAATGAATTAATCATAAGCACTTATATAATAAAGAATGCTTTTTATTATAAACAAATATTTAAATGTACATGAAATATCCCTATTACATATGCGCTCTAGGGCATACAACTAACAATGAAGAAATAAGAAAGCTAGGGAAAAAATGTGAGCCTTATAAAGAAAACCAAGATTGCAAATAAAATATCAAATTAAATAAAAAAATTACTAATAATGCCAACAAACTGGTTCATGGTCTAGACAATGAATGTACTAAAAAGAAAAAAAGAGGTATGCTAGAACTCCATTAGATACAAAATCATGAAAGTAAACCATTTAAAATTATGAATCGAGTTAAGACAACTGAATTTGCGAACCAACAAAAAACATGAAAACAAGCAATAAGCAAGAAAGAGATATTTATATTCAAATCCTCAGAAATTTTGTTGAGTGCTTGATTATTACATTATCTAAATTACTGAATTAGAGCACTAGAGAATCATACTAATGTCATACTCAGTGCGAGTTATAGGCAATGACTTTCTTCGCACTTACCATTGCACGGAACATATCCAGCACAACAAATGTACCTGTAAGAATTTAATGGGGAAAATTAGACAGCCATTCAATATAGATGTCTATAGATATCACTTCTAAGGAGAAAATAACAACAATTACCTTGACATATCATTGTAAAGAACCCTTTTGCGCAACATGTAAGAAGCATATGATCCGCTACCACGCTATCAAAACTATAAGATAGTTACAATGATATAAATCACGTTTGTTGCTAGTTTTTTACCAATTATGGATGTAGAAAATACAAGCAAGGAATTGCGCTAGTAATATCTCATAAGTTAATAGCAATAAAAAGACCAATAAATTTGTGCAAAATGAAATCTCAATTTTCTTTATTAATTAACCATTTGTCTTGCTATTTTATTTAAAGAAAACAAACCACAGTGCAGTCATGAGCATCTCTAAATAGAGGAATTAATCAGCGAATGTAGAAAATCTGCATAAACTTACAACTCTTAGCTTTTATAACATTCGCTAGAAAGTGAACTGTTATAGCAAAATGCAAGAATGTTAAGTTATAGAGCAATTTTACATCTCCAACTTGCTAATTCAGAAAGGAAAGAAAATGATAGAACTTATGACCAAAAACACTAAAAATATATCCCTTTATCAAGAGTCACGTAACATTTGTTTAAAGTACTAAAAATCTAAGAGCAGCAAAAAAGGTAAAATCATTCGAGGCAAAATCATCCAAAGTTTGTGTCCAAGCAACAAGGCATAAAGATCAAGGAACTTATCAAAGCAGAGTGAAACAACGAATTGCATATCAATTTAAAAAAATAAATAGTCAGAGATTCACCATCCAACTTTTTGCTTGCAGAAAAACAAATAAGTAATTATAAGTTTCACCAACAAAATGACAATCATAATTCATATAAGAGTACCAAAAGCATATTATAAGAATCAGACTAGAAAATAATGAAAGGGGAGATAAATATACAAACTAATAATAAAAAAACTATGTTCCAGCCAAAACATTTAGGCAAGCAAACCATTTACATATTGAAATATAAATTTCCAAAACAACAGGACAAAGATGCCAATTAATATTTCAAACTTTAAAGCCGAATTGCAATAAGTAATCAAATAGAAAATTAAAAAAAAAATGATAAATAGAATTAGCAGTAACAATTCTTGATCCAAGCTCCATTGTCGAGCTAAAACTCATTATCAGGCTAGACCCAATTCTTATCTATAACTCAATTCTCAAACCAACAACCATAAAACCAAAAATAAAAATAAAATAAATAAATGACGGTCAAATGTTCAAAAAATAGAAGATATTTAAAAAAAAAAAAAAAAGCCTAGCTTGAAAAATAGTCACAAAGGCCAATATCAATAGCAGCTAGTGTGGCAAGCGTAGTGAGCACATGGCAGGGAGAAAAAGCAATGTTTTTTATATAGAAAATTAGGGTTTGTAAAAGGACTACTTTGTCCCTAAGGCCTTTTAACAAATAAAATCAACAACTTTGTCATTTTAAAAATAAAGTCTAATTAAGATTTTTAATAATTAAGTCCTTAATACATTAATTAAACATTGATATATGTATTTGATAGATAAAGTGAAATAATTAAACATTAAATAGAGACAATCAAATTTAATAATGATAATGAGGAAAAAATAATAAATTATATATTATTTTATGTAATAATATTAAATCAAATTGATATTAATAACAAAAACACAAAAGCACAAAAATATGTAGAATTAATGAAATTGAACTTATAATTAAAAAATAGGAATTGATTTTAGTCAGACTTCATAAAGATGAAAGATTAAGATTAGGAATTGATTTTAATTGAACTTGATATCTAAAAAATAAAAGATTAAAATTAAGAATTGATTTCAATCGAACTTTATAACTTAAAATGAGATATAAAATGAGGAATTGATTTTAATTGGATTTGATATTTTAAAAACGAAAGATTAAATTCAGGAATTGATTTTGTTCGAATTTATATTATACAAAAATCTTTTAATAACAACAACAACAACATGGTTTATATCAATTATCAGTAATGATAATATTAATGGTAAACTCATACAAAATATTATTACTTTTTCAATTAAATAATATACAAACTCACAAATTAATAATTTATATTAATATTATTAATATTTTAATAATTAACGACAATGTATTATTAATTATACAAATTAATATTAATCTATAAAATTAAGTCTATAAATTAGTTAAGAATGAAATTTTTTTATTTTAATTTTGTACTATATGTTAACTATTAATTATTAAAGTTCTTTCATAATTAATTAATTTTTAATGATATCATAAGACCACTTATTTTGATTAATATTAATTAAAGTAACTTTTTTTAAATTAATTAATGGTATATCATAAATAAATTAATAAAATAACATTTAAAAATCAACAATCTAAAAGAAAGAATAAGCGACCGAATAGCATAAAAATTAAAATTTTACAAGAAAAAATAATTTCGTGGCAGTGACTATTATTTATAATATTGAGACCAGTCAAGTTTGGTCATAAAATAAGTCACTAACTATAAAAAATAATTTTAATTTAACATAGCAATTGAAACATCGGTCACTACAAAATTCTAAACGAAACTAAACTCTGCAATGAAATTCCAGCTACTAAATCGGTCACTATAAACATGCATTAATTTTAGTGACCGATTTTATAATTGATCACTAATCTATCATTATATTTAATTGAATCCATTACTTTTTCTCTTTAGCAATCAATTATACTATCAATTGCTAATTAGCAATCGCTTATAGTCGATCGCTAAATTGTATATTTTCTATTAGTGCATAAATTAGTTCAGGATGTACAAAACAACTTTAGCAACATTAATGGATGTGTTATTAAGAAAAGTAAGCAAAACAAAAAAAAAAGAAATCCAAAAGTCAGAGGGAAATTAAGAAGCAAACAAATAAGGGAGAGAAACATTTTCACTAATAAAGGAAAATTAGGAAATGTTTATAGCATTGGGAGTCATTAATATTCTATTTTAGGAATACCTTCATTTGAAATGATGGAAAAATTGAATGAAAAAGGGATATT
>CANXYI011815864.1:0-13253 GCA_948208565.1 Hura crepitans
GAGGACTAATTTTATTTGTGAGGAAGAAGGATAGTTCTCTTTAGCTAAATAAGGTAACCATTAAGAACATGTATGTTACACCAAGGATTAATGATCTATTTGATTAGCTTAGAGGAGTTGGGGTGTTTTCTAAGATTGATATGAGATTCAAATATTACCAATTGAGAGTTAAAGAGTTAGATGTGGCAAAGACTACCTTTATAACATGATTTGGCCATATGAGTTTTTGGTGATGCCATTCGGGCTTGCCAATGCTCTAGTAGCTTTATATGGATCTAACGAACTATATTTTCAGGTTGTATCTTGCTCAGTTTGTAGTAATTTTTATTGATGACATTTTGGTTTATTCTACGAGCAGAGAAAATCATGAACAACATTTGAGGATAGTACTTCAGATTTTAAGAGAAGAGAAGCTTTATACAAAACTTAGCAAGTGTGATTTATGGCTAAGTGAGGTGTCCTTCTTAGGACACATAACTTCAACATATGGTATTTTGGTTGATCCAAGTAAGATTAAAGTGGTTATATAGTAGAAGCCATATAGGAATACCATAAAGATCATAAGTTTTCTAGGTTTAATAAGGTATTAAAAATGATTTGTCAAGAGTTTTTCTTTAATTGTAGCACTTATGACTCATCTATTGAGAAGTGATGTAAAGTTTGTGTGGGATGACAAATGTCAAGAGAGCTTTAACAAGTTGAAAGCTATGTTGATAGAAGCTCATATTCTTGTACAACTAGTGATAAGGAAAGATTTTACCATCTATAATGGTGCATCTAATAATGGGTTAAGATATGTTCTGATGCAAGAGGGTAAAGTTGTGGCTTATGCTTTAAGGCAATTAAAGCCACATGAAATGAACTATCCTACTCATGATTGAGAGTTGGCAATAATTGTGCTTGCTCTAAAGATTTAGAGACACTGTCTCTATGGAGAAAAGTGTTATGTTTACATAAATCATAATAGTCTGAAGTATCTTACTACCTAGAAAGAGCTGAATTTGAGACAAAGATGCTAGATGGAATTGATTAATGATTATGATTGCCTAATTGATTGTTACCTAAGAAAGGCCAATGCAGTGGTGAATACTCTTAGTAGGAAGTTCATGTTAGCTATGAAATTTATGAATGTTAGATTGCAACTTATAGGTGATGGTACTTTGTTGGTAGAAATGCAAGTAAAACCTAGTTTGTTGTAGCAAGTAAAAGATTCACGAAAAGATTATCACAGGCTCATGAGTGTGATAACTGCTATCCAAGATAGAAAGCCTACTGAGTATAAGATTAAAAGTGATGGTTGTTTATACTATTATGATAGAATCTATCTACTAGATGTAGAAGAGCTAAAGAAATAAATTTTACACATGGCTCACAGTGCTCTTTATGCTATACATCTTGGTAGGACCAAGATGTACCAAGATTTGAAGACTTTTTATTGATAGCCAAGCATAAAGAGAGATATTTTTAAGTTCATGACCAAGTGCATTACTTGTCAGTAGGTGAAAGGAGAACATGAAGTCTCATCTAAATCGATTTATATTATAACAGTTCTAGAATAGAAATGGGATAGGGTCACTATGGATTTTGTGGTTGGTTTACTAATGAAAAGGAGTAGATGTGACTCAGTTTGGGGTGTAGTGGATAGTCTGACTAAGACTACTCATTTCATACTAGTTTAAATGGACTATTCTCTAGAGAAGATGGTTGAGTTATATATTAATGAGATCGTCAGGTTGCATGGAGTGTCATCTTCCATTATATATGATCAGGACCTATGGTTTATGTCGAGGTTTTAAAAGAAGCTTCACAATGACTTTAGTACTCAATTGAGTTTTAGTATGACTTTTTATTCATAGGCCAATGGTCAATCAGAGAGAGTTATTCAAGTAACCTTTGGTGCTCAAGTGATTTATGATGTTATGTTATGTTATGCATGATGATCATGTTATATGCACTTGATAGGTGCTTGATGACACATTGAGAAGTTGTGCTATTAAGTTTAAAGGTATTTGGGATCACTATCTATCATTAGCTAAGTTTGCTTATAACAATGACCATCAAGCTAGTTTGGGAATGGCTCCATATAAGGCATTGTATGGAAAGAAGTGCAGAACTCCAATATGTTGGAATGAGCTGAGTAAGATGAAGCTTATGGGACCGAACTTGATCAAAGATGCTAAAGAAAAAGTCAAGATCATCAAGGATAGGTTGAAGGTAACTTCAGACTGTTAGAAGTCATATGCTAACCATAAGAGGAGAGATATATAGTGTAAATTAGGAGATAAAGTTTTCCTTAAGGTATCACCTTAGAAGAAGGTTCTACAATTTAGGAAGAATGGCAAGTTAAGTTTAAGGTTTATTGGTCTATAAGAAGTGACAAAATATATGGGGCTAGTAACCTATTAGCTAGCTTTGCTATAGTAAATACATGATAACTTCCATATATCTACTGCTAAGATATAGATTAGACCCTTCACATGTTATATTAGCTAAAGAAGTTGAGGTTAGACCAGATCTAACTTATAAAGAGGAACCGGTAAAGATCTTGGCAATAAAGGTAAAGGAACTTTGGAACAAAATTGTGCCTTTGGTGAAAGTACTCTAGAGACACAATAGCATGGAAAAAGCTACCTAAGTGATGGAAGCTCAAATGAGAGAAAAATATCTTTTTTTGTTTGAACTACGTAATTTCAAGGATGAAATTTCTTTTAAAATAGGGAGAAATGTAATGCTTAAAAAATCTCGGTATTATGAATAGTACTTCCCGAGATGTTAATAGTGTTTTCTCAAGGTCAGGGCCAGTAATTTTACTAAATGGAAGTATTAATCATAATATAATTTTCGGTGAAATTTGAAGTCAAAATGAAGTTGTTTAAATGGTTAAAAATGACTGTTAAGTTTTATGGCAATGTCACTTGAATAGTCACCTAGTTTTAGCTGAACTATAAAATATTCAAAAGTTGCTCATAAAATTTCAGGATTTATACGACCTGATCCTTAAAAATTCTAAATAGCCTAATGGCATTGGAATTAAAATTTTTTAAGATTGGGAAGTATTTTTACAAAAATCAAGTTATATAAAATTGTTGCATGTTAATTTGATTTTTTTGCGATTTTTAAGCTACAACTTTTAAAGGCTTATGGAACATTAATTAGTTGAATTTCTAGGAGTAAAATTTGAGGAAATAAAGTGAGGCACAATTTTTTAAAAAATGGAAGAAGAGAGGAAATGGATTAATTTCTCACAAAATCCACACATATATATGTAAGTCAATCCACACTTAGCATAGTCAAATTTGGAATAGTGTTAAAAACTACTCCCTTCTCCTCTATTTTCAGCCAACACTTACTAAGGAAGAATCTACCATTTTGTATTCTTCATTCCTTTAAATTAGCCTAAATTAAGCCACTAAAATCAAATGGCAACACCTCTATAGCCTTTAGATATCGAGTTAAGCAAAAATTTATGAAAATATCAGATAGAATGCTCAATTTCATAGCCCTATGAATAGTAACAATTTTTTGTTCAGTTAAGTTTTTCCAAACTGCCATTTTTCCTTGTTTCTTAAGTGACTAATATTGTTTCTATTTGATTGATTTTATTTTTAGTGATCATATGATTTATATAGATTTTAATGTAATGAATTTGAATTATGTAGTTAAGGAAAGTGAGAAATGGATAGATAAAGGAAAAGAGAAGGCATAGTTGAGCCTTGTGTGTGTATTTTGACATGGATTATAAGTGTAATCGATATAAAATGCGAAATTCTTATATGCCATAAATGAATGTGTGAATGTATAAGTGTAAATGTGTGCAAATTGTGATTAAATGATTAATTTCAATGAATTTATGATTATACCATGAAATTTTATGTTATGTAATATATGTATGATGATGAAAGTCATAGTGTGATTATGTTGTTCTTATGGCCAAAATTTATGCTTATGTGAATATGGAAATTATGTTCCTTACGTGAAAGTATTGAAGTGAATGTGAAATATTATGATAATGCATGCATTATATAAGTTTTGTGAATGTATGTAGCATGGTGAATGTGTGAGAAATGAAAGAATTGAGGGTGCACAAAAGGTGGCTAAATTATGCTTAATTGGCATTTTATAATTAATGAGTAAATGCATGTCTTGGTTATTTTGATAGATGGGCTAAATTTTGTGATGGTATGTTCAAATGTTGTGCTATTGATGCTTAATTAATTTGCTATATGTTATATGAGAGATTTATGTGCTCTTTAATGAGCTATGTTGGCTGAATGGTATGGTGGCCATATGCCATGGTTTTAGTCATGCTAAATGACTTCTAGTGATGTTAATGAGTATGTTATGAGTAATTGAAGGCTTATGTGTGCATGATTAGTAATATGGACATATTATGTGTTTGGATGCTAAATGACATCTAATTGTGCATTATTCTTAAATATGATGCATACCATAGTGGCATAAAAATGAAAAATATGGATTACTTAAGCTAATTAAGCGAAAGGCAGTAAAACTAAATGAATATATTTAATAGCCCATTCGAGTAAAACAACCTAGTTGGATAGGTTGACTAGTTAACTAAGGTCATTAGCAGCTGCTAAGGTACATTTATGCCTTTTTATGTTTGGCAATAGACCTATGCTATTTGTTGACCTTCAGGTCTATGTTATATCAATCTTTACATTGGTAGATGAACACTCGGGTTCATAATTTGTTATAATGGCCTTATGCATGTTATGTTAGTCTTTGAACTTATGTTATTTTCAATCTACGGACCTATGCTTTGTTTGATTGATAGGCCTATGTTATTCTCAGTCTTCAAACTTATGTTGGTAGATAACCTTTGGGTTATTTAGAGGTCGTATTGGCCGTCCACCCCTATTATCCACAAAATTCTTATTTTCTTTCATATGTGTAGTTAATTAATAATAGTAAGAATATTTATATAAAGAAAACTTATAAATTGCATATTATTGATCTTATGCATCATATTATGACATGTTTTAATTTATGGTATGTTTTCATGATTCAACACTCCTATTGGACATATACACCTACTATAATGCTTATGTGATGTTTGATGTTGTAATGCCTATTATCTAATATCTATGTATACATGAATGAGTATGATATAACATGTTATATCGATTACACCACTAAGCTATTGCTTAACGCATCGTGTTTACTTTGAGATGTGTAGGTTTAAGAAGAATAGTCTAAGCTAAAGCCTCGATAAGACAAGATCTATAAGAGAAGGGTTTTTCTTTTGGTATATATTTTGTTCCATCTAACTTATGTGATGTAAATTTAGAAGTACTCATATATTGTAAATTGAGGACTATGGGCCTCAATTGTATAATTATGTGTTTTAAAGTTGCTAATATTTTTGTAACCTTATTAAAGATTTTTTCAAAATATTTTACTTGTATGATATCTCTTCCCTAGGTTGAGATTATTTTGTGTTTTATTAACTAATTTGGAGTGATTAGAGGATCATAGAAGATGTGGATGAGGTTTGAAATGATATAGAAGTGTTTGTTTTTAATGTAAGTTACTATTTACATTCGGGATAGTGTCCTAATACAGTTGTTATGCTACCGAATTTTCAACATGAGGATTCCCAAATTTGTTTTCAAATTAAGTTTTCAAAAAGTTTTTGTTAACCTACTTTTTCAAGATCAAAGCATTTTATTTAAAATGATTATAAGCGTGTTTTAATATGTTAAGATATAGTAATTTGGATAGCATGCTTGTGTGCATGCTTTCTTTTTGGGTCCGGCGACTAGATCAGGTAGAGGGCAACACAATATGGATGGAAAGGCATAACGAAGTTTCACATTATGCCTAAAGCCTCATATAGTGTCTTCCAAAACTTTGAGGTAGACTTTGGATCTTTATCAAACACAATTGAGGTATACACTCCATATAACCTGACTATCTCTTGTATAAATGTTGCAATCAATAGTTCTAAGGATTAGTCTATCCTTACTAATATGAACTAAGATGGCTTTGTCAATCTATTGACTACCACCCACCCTACATCATGCTTTTGCTAAGCTAATGGAAGGCCAACCACAAAATTCATGGTGGTATTATCCCATTTCCATTTAGGTATTGCCAAAGGCTATAGCAAACCTAAAGGAACCTTGTGTTCAACCTTAACTAGCTGACACATTAAACATTTACTCACATATTCTAGTATGTCCCTCTTTAAACCTAACCATAAAAAGTGGGCTTTTAGGTTTTACTACATCTTTGTAATACTCAAGTACATAGCATATGAATTGCTATGGGCCTTATCCAAAATGAAGCAGTTCAATATGCCATCATCTAGAATAGACAACCTATTTTGATATAATAACTAGCTATCCCTTATCTCATACTCACTTAGCTTCCCCTCTTAGATCAACCTTATCACATCCTATAGCTTCACATCTTTCTCTTAAGCTTCTCTCACTTATCTAAACAAATTAGGCTTCACTCTCATAATAGTTATAAGTGCTCTATCACATACTACCCAAATTTGTACATTTATTGACCTCAAAGCTGGATGCATGAAGAAAAAAAATTATTCATATTTACCAAAGACTTAAACAAAAACACATAATCAAATGATGTTCAAATTCTAGGAAAAGATGTACCTACTAGAGAATTTTGGCTAAAGGTATTCGATATAACATTCTCTTTACCAAGATGGCAGTCGATTATACAATTATTTTCCTTAAGTAACTAAATCCATTGGCTTTGCCACAGGTTAAGCTCCCTCTTAGTGTCTAAATACCTAAAGCTTTTGCAATATGTATATATGAAACACATCTCTCCAAATCTTCAATGCAAACATAATCACTACTAACTCATGTTTGTTTGTAAGATAATTTTACTCTTGTGACTTAAGCTATCTTGAAGCGTAAGCTATTTCCTTAACCTCTTAGATTAACACACAATTAAGATCATTGTTAGATGAATCAATATAAATCACATAGTCTTTAATAGACTCTAGTTGTGATAGAATCAGAGCTTGAGTTAACATCTCTTTGATCTTCTCAAAATACACATGAAGCCTTTCATTCGATTTAAAAATAGTATTATTTTATAATAGTTTGTTGGAAATGCCTTTCACAAAGCACCTATAATATCCTGTAAAAATTAAAAAGCTTCTAACTTATGTAGCATTCTTAGGTGGCTCCCAATTTATCATAGCTTTAATCATTTTAAGGTCTATTCTCACCCTATCAGCTAATATTAAATGAGCATGAAAAACTACTTTATTGAGCAAAAAATACACTTGCTATGACACCCTTTACCTAACCCAATTTGAATGAGAGGTGGCATGCAACCAAACATCCAAACTAATATCTAGTTTACTAAAAAATCCTATTTCCTTACATGATATTTAAAAACCTTATAGAAACACTCTCAACAAAACCACTTAATAGGTTGAACTACTAAAAGGTAAATTATGGTAAAAATCCTGCAGCATAATAGTTATACTGATGGCATAATTCCAATTGGAATAATAACCTTTATAAAAAAGCACTTCTATATACTCACACATCATATCTCACATCTCTTTTATCCTTAAGATAATGTGACATACATATCTAACATTTGACTTAAACATGTCAACTATATATACATTATCTCAACTGTGAAACCCCTTAACCCATCCAATCACTAGACCTGAGTAAGAGGATGTACACAAATAGTTTCCAACTTACACATCTCATCTTACTTGTGATCAATAAGAATAAAACGCCTTTCTAGAACAAAACTTACCATACAAGTTATAATAACTTATCTTAACCAAAAACTTGTTTACAGATAAACTATTAAGGATCATCATGTCAAAAATTTAGTAGCTTAATGGTTGTTCGATGACATTACCTAAATAGTAACATATAGAAAAAGACACTATATTTATTCACACACATCATATCTCAAGCCTTCTTGATCCTTTTAATCATTCAAAACTCATAACAACTATATCATCATACCAACATACATAAGCAACACATCCATTTTAGGTACATTGTGAAAATTTCTATTATTCTATACTAATAATCAACTCCACATCTATCATCACCTTTCACAACCATTAAATATCATGCATAAACATGGTAATAATAATTTTAAAACTAAACCTAAACAAATACAAATTATAACATAAACTTCATAATTTCAAGTCTTTTTACAAGATATATATAAGCATGGTATTATATACATCAAAACTAATATATTTATTCATTAAAATAGTCATATGTGAAAGTCTTCTTAACTTCATAACCATTAAACCCAAAAATTCATAAAGCTCTCATTGCATGACTTTAATCCAAGAGAAAAACCTATGCATCATAGATAACAACATCATGCTAAGCAACATTACTTGGTGATACATCCAAATTTATTATGCTAATATGCCTTTATTTCATATACCACACAATTTATATTTAGTTATATGAAATAATAAGGCATACTGACATTTTCATTAATAAAATGACCATAAAATAAATCCATAACTTAATTGATTTCATTATTAAAAAACTTAATGACTTAAATAATACTAAATCTACAATTATAAAAAGAAATCATGTTTCTAACAATATATATATATATATACACATCCTCTAGAATTTATATATTCAAGAGAGTTTTAGCATAAACAAAAACATGTACAACATAATGAAGTCATATACAAGAATCTAAATATAGATATCCTCATTCATGAACATTATGACTATATACATGCATAAGAATCAATATTATAAACAATCAATTTTATGTGTGTTAATTTCATGCATTAATCTTTTTATGTTTATTATTTTTTTATTTTGCTTATACTATACCTTTATTATTCTATTATGCCTATACTTAATAGTTAACTCCTAAAATTGGATATCATGATCTCTATAATATAGATTTTATGAGAAAAAGTGTGCTTGCATATATGTATACACTTATGTGGGTGTACCCCATGGTATAGTGGCCCAACGGACCTTAAAATATTTATACACACCTTATATATGTGTAGTGGTCTCCTTAAACCCTATTAATGTTGCACCTATATGGTATAGTGGCCCTATAAACCTTATGGTGTCTATACATGGCTACCATATGTATTGTGGCTCGTGTAGTCATTAAAGCTATTAAGCCAGCCTACCATTTGTACAATAGCTCATATAGTCATTACGACTATTGTACCAGCTTATAATCATCAAAGAACCATAGTAGTGGTTATTTATCTTTAGTTGGCTAACTAACCTATCCAATCTAGGTTGTCTAAATGTATAGGCCATTAACATGTTTAATTATGTTTCACCCTCTTAATGAAATTCTTAGGTGAGCTTTGTTAATCATTTGTTCAACATGAACTCATATGGTAACTAAAGCATCTTTGATTATATTAATGCCATTTATATTAACGTTGATCAATTATGAACTCATTGTTTATCACATGAAGCATATTGTTTTTTTTTATACATAACTAACCATCATAGAACATTCATCTTAAAAACTTATAAGGTACATAGCTTACCATTGCTATGATGTACTCACCTCACATAAAGTGTATTCATTAGTGGCTAAATTGCTTAATTTGCCTTAACTAGACCATTCTTCTAGGGATAAAATATCATGCTAACACATTTATCAAGCCTTAATGGCATACAAGTTATCTTACATTACAACACATATGCTTTTTATGCACAATTTTATCACTACTGCATCAAATGTATACATACATGCAAGCACACTTTTTCTCATGTTCATAATTGTTCTTATAACTTTATCTAGATTAACCTTATTAGCATAGCACAAGTATAAGCCTAAACCTAGTCCTATACCTTTTGGTCAGACTAGTGTCATAACAAATAATAAGTGCCTTTTCATGCCTTATGTCAAAACAATTTATTTCCATTTTATGTAAAGGAAAATTTGCATTACATCTCATTCTCATACAATTTATACACTTTAGCAAAATGACATCATCATACATATTCATGTATCAATCCTTACTTCATATGTAATTACTTTATTTCCAGCTCTTTATTTGCTACTTATAATTATATCTCAATTGTTCATGAACATAAAGTTTACCCATAAAGTTAACATTAAATTCATGACCACATATATATACATGTAAAAAAAGGAACAATACATATCAATTTGGTTGATGACTTATTTTACATGCCTTTTTCATACCTAAACCATACACATATATTTTGCATTTATCTCATAAATTAAGCTATTATGTTATATATTGTCAAAAACCTAATGATCTTACCTTAAATAGGCCATTCAAACATATCTTAAACACAACAAGCATTATATTATTTCATATCATTCATGAGCACTCCATATCATCATTTTACATCATACATAATGTCCATGCATCCATCAATTTTTCCAAGCTCTAATTACCAATCATAATCACCTATCATTATTACACATTTTATATTAAACACATAATCATACACTTCATCATGCTACCCTATATTCATAATAATGACATAAAAACCCATATACATTTTGTACCTCATAGAATTGCCTTACCCATCGTATCATATGTTTTAGCCCTTAGGTCTTTATTATTTAACATCATAATTCCATTCCATTACACTTTATGTACTATTTTCTATACATTTTAACAACTTTTATAAGAATAGAAATTTCAAACATATTATTCATATTTAATTTAGCATAAATCTAATGCACATGGATATTTACATGCCAAAAGTATAAAATAAGGAGCAGTACACAAAACAATATCTAAATAACTCTTATGGAAAAAATTTATCAAATAAAAACCTTATTGTTAAGATTAAAACATTTTTCACATGCATAGTGTTACAAAAATGGGATTTTCAAAAACCACTTTTCAAAGTATACTATTAGGGTCCTTATGTCAAAATTTTAGAAACATAATGGCTATACTAGCACTATCTAAAATAGTAACTTGCATAAAACAACACTTTTAATAAATCTCATCACATCCCCTCATCATCTAGGTCCATCTGACCCTCCAGTACATCTTAACATACTTAATCACAACACACATCAAGCATGCATAAGGATGAGATATCATATATGTCATGCCATATCCAAGCACCTTGATATGTTGTTCAAAGTAAAAGCTTTGGAATCAAAGTATGTCATTACAAATTTAAGATAGTTAGTGATTTAGAGTCTAAGGATACTTACGCCATTGATATGATAAGATACTTTGACTAACATTGATAATGTATCCATATGAACATCTCATAGAAGGTTTCTGATGTACTTAGCTCCTAAGTATGCATTCACATGTTAATTCAAAGCATCTTTATGCCTATAGCTTGTGAGAGCTATAGCTTAATCCAATTAAGTTGTATAACATATGCTAATCTATCCACATTAATAATGTCTCATTTTTTTAGTAATATGAATAGGGATATTTATGGTATTATCACATTTGCATGAAATAAAAATCTCATATTATGAACACTTCATAATTTTCTCTGCACTGTGATTTTGTACTAAGGACTTTATAACATAGTTTAAGACATTACAAACAACTATAAGTAACATGTAAAAGCAAAATGATATAAAGAGAAATGCCTTATTATATTAATTAACATGGTTTAACTACATGAGTATAACCTTGTCACCTGAGATCTAAGGCATATAACTAACACATATCTATATGTCTTATATGTGAATGAAAAATAAATAAATGACATAAGGTAAAATTACAACAAAATTGATCTTAGTTACCCCATTTTGGTCATTTGTTAGCAAAGGAACTTGTAGGTTATTTAAAAGTTACTCTAATGAGGTGAAACATAATTAAGAATGGCAATGGCCTATATTAGTAGACAACTTAGCTTAGAAAAGTTAGCCAATCAACTAGGGAGAGTAGCAATTGCTAGGACACTTTAGTGCTTATTTTAGTCCTATGGGCCATTGTATTTTTCCCTAAAGGTTTATATATGATATCAAACATATAAGTCAATGCACCAAACCTATAGGTCAATGCTTCAAATCTTTAAGTCAATGTCTCAAACCTTCATAATGCTAGACCTTTGTGGTAGACATATTAGTCCTTTAAGTCAATGTTAATCCTTTACAGTCAACAATTCTCGTTATCTAGTTTGAGAGTTTATCTTAAGTATATGGGCAAAGTTATGAGTAATACATAACTTAATAAGACTTGAATATATAAATTAGTATTAGAACATTTATGCTTACATTTTAATCAGTTTGTGAATAAATGATTCAATTTGTTATAAATGCTCACCTATACACTTATGTATGACACACTACACATATTATAAGTTTTGTATAGTTATTGATGCTAGATGAATGCATGTATATATGACTACATGTGCATGAGTTAAATTATGCCATATTGAATACACCACTAAGCATTATGCCTTTTGTACTATTATTTTTGCAATGTGTAGGTAAAAGTATAGATAGAGCTTAAAGCCTCATCAGTAGTGTAGATTAATGGATGCCATATTTTGATATTTTGACTTTTCCTTTATATAAATTATGGGATGTTTCTCATGTTGGCACTCATATGTTGTACATAGGGGGAAAGACCTAAACTAGTTTTACATGTTTTACAACTTTGATTATTATACAATATTTTGTAATATGTATAAGTAAACTGCTTTTATATTGGGTTTCTTTACTTTTATGATGTAAGAATAAATGTTTTGAGAATGTGCTATGTTGTGATATTAGGATGGATCAAGAGGATCCCATTGTGATGTTTGAGTTTGGAATGAGTTTAGAAGTGTTGTTTTCTATTATAAGTTACTATTCATTTTAGGATAGTATCCCAGTACGACCATTATGTTGCTGGATTTTTGACACATTGATTCCCAAATGGCTTTCAATGTTTTAAAAGTGGTTTTAAGTAAGCTAAGATTTTAAATGTCCAAAATTGTTCAATGTTTTAAAAAAAGGTTTTAATTTATATGGATTTTCAATAAAGGATAATTTGGATATCATTTGTTTGTCGCTTCTCATTTGGGTCTAGCTACCAAACTAAATGAGGGGTGTCATAGGTTTTTTGTTATACCATATCTCATATGGTGTAACATCAACCAACTTTGATAGAACACTACTTAAAATATAAATAGCCCTGTCCAATGTATACCCCCAAAAGGACTTAGGTAAGTCTACAATGCTTATCATGGATTGAACTATATCCAATAGAGTTTGATTTCTTATTTTAAATACATTATTATGCTAAGGTATACAAAAAAGAGTCC
>CANXYI011816072.1:0-16275 GCA_948208565.1 Hura crepitans
TTACTTGCATTTTTAAACATCTTAACAACTTCATTTTCACTCCAAATTTTGCTCGAAGTTATATTATGATTAATACTTTAATTTAGTCACCTTAGTGGGTCTTAGATCTTAGGATCACTATTTATGTCCCAAAAAGGACTATTCATATCATCAAGATTTTCAGGGCACTATACATGTAATAGGGATTCTTCATATAACATGTGAACTTCATTATTAATGAAATGGCATTTATTTATTACATGGTTGATATGTCTTGGGTTTGAGGATTGGGTTTAGGATGGTGGCACACAAAATCAATTGAGATTGGTAAGCCCATGTTTGATCTAAATAAAGGATAGGGTGTGCCTCTACTGACAACTTAAGCTTTTGGTAGAAATAGTTAGTGTTTTATCTAATTAAGCATGCTCAGGTAAGGTTAGTACTAGGATAGGTGGCCTCCTAGGAAGTGCTTGGCCTGAGCTGTGTCAATTGGCATCAAAGCCTACTTGAGATAAATTTTTATTTATCCTATGCATACTTCATGAATAGATTAATTTGTTCATCACCTTATTGTTGCACCACCATTTTTCTTCTTCTTCTCATTTTTCTCATCAAGCAAGTTGATTGTGTTATTTATTCTTCAAGTATTTTACTTAAATTGTTCACTTCAAATTTTGCTGTTGCACATCACAATATATTAAAAAGAAAAGTGAAGAATTATAAAAAAAACATGTGTAAAAAAAATAAGTTGTGCATAGTGGTTACAGTGTTTTCTAAGCTGTATCTTCAATTTCTTTATTACCAATCTCTCCTTCTACTTCTTCTTTATTGTCTTTCATCTCATTTCAATAGAGATTAAGCTTCAATAAGTAATTGAACTAATTGCATTTTTTGGGGTTTTAGTATCTCTATAGACTTGGGTCAGAATCGGTGATGCTTGCGTTTATTCATTTGCTTGATTATTAAGTTTAAACTATGTAGTAATATCCCTCATACACAATTATTATACACAAATATGATGATACCAAAATTTCCCTTAGTCATAGTATTAGCAAGATAGGACATTATTAATGCAGATAGACTAGAACATGTTATACTTCTTACATGGAGCAAGCTATTAATGTCACAAACTATGGGCATAGAAGACACTCAGGGTTAACATGTGGATGTTTATTTGAGAAACAAGTACATTAGAGACCTAACATGAGATTATTCATATGGAAAATGGTCTATGTCAATGAATAAGGATCTCATCATATTCAGTAGTGCAAGTATCCTTAAACTTGAGGTCACTAACTATCTTAAGTATGAAGTGCTATGCTTCAGCTCTCATGCTTTTACTTTTCCGCAAGGTATACATAGGTAGGAGTATGGGTATAACATTAGGTATGTAATGGTAGTTAAGTGATCAATAGAGAATTTACCTCACCAGATTACTCAAGGGGATTTTATCTCATAATTCTAGTTGACTATCTTTATTTAGGACTCTCTACAGAGTGAAATGCTAGTGAATTAGATTCACAGAGGCATTTTAGGAATAAAGATAAATGTCTTTAGAATAATATGTTCAGGGATTAATTAGTCATACTTAATTAAGCATTGAGTTGACAAAGTCCATGCTCAAACCCAGATGAGGTAAAGAATGGTTTGCACAATAATTGAATATGGAAGGGTTAAATCAAACAATTTAACTTTTTGACACTTGGGTCATCATCATGCTTGGATAGAAGCCTCTAATGACTTGTATAATATTAAATTTATTATTAGGCCCTATTAATGATTTAATTGGATTAAATCATAAAATCTCATTTCTATTAGGATTCTTATTCACTACTATTATAAATAGTATCTTTTTAATACCCTAATTTTAAAAGTGATTAATAATGATTACCAGAGAAACAACTCAAGTAAATTGACTTTTTGTGATGAAAAGCACTAGAAAAGTGGGAATACTCTGCATGGGTAAAATGGTTGTTTTACCATTAGACTGAGAAATGAGTTAAAAATGAGCTCGGAAGGGTTAAGGAACATGTATAAGACATAAAAATAGTCTTTAATGGGTAAAATGAGAGAAAATTGAGAACTAGAGTTGAATGTGCCTTATCCTAGGTCTATCATGTTACAACTATCAAGTAAACCTAGGAAACCACTGTGCAATAGTTTTAACCCACCGTATTGTAGTTTTTTTTTATCCACGTAGTGATTTTTCCTATAACTTAAGAGTTTAAATTCGACTTTGACTCTCATTTTGAGCCTCCAAAATCATATTTTCTGACTAAAAATGTGTCACCAAGTTTTTCATTGACCTAAACATCATATTTAGAGTTGGAAAAGAATTTAAACACCTCAAATTTAAACTTATTAATAGCCTTTCCCTCTCTACAATCAATGGCACTCACAATATTAAATAGATACATGCAATATTAAAAGTAAATACAAAATATTCAAGAGAGAGAGAGAGAGTTTCTTAAGAGTTTTCATCAATTTTTTAGAGAGTCAATATTTTGAAATCATCAATTTAGAATATTATTGAGAGTTTAAAAAGCTTAGAGATACTTTGAGAGTGTTAGTTCAATTTGAGGAGTTCTTAAAGGAGTTTTCCCATAATATCAGTGTTCTTCTATCACAAATTCTTTGTTTGCTTAAAGCATTACTATTGTTAAGTTTTGAGGGTTAGAGTCTATATTATACATCACAAAATTATATTTTTGTCAACTTTATATGATTAATTGTACTTAAAATCATGTTTTCCTAAAAATATAATTAAATTTTTAGATTTTTCAAAAGCCATCATCGTGAGTATGATTTCAATTCTTCTTTAAAAGATTTCACATAATGAAAGTTATCAAATCTATATTTTTAAGTTGTTATCAAGTTTATCATATCCTATATATTTGATATATTTTATGGTGAAATTATATAAGAATTATGATGTATATTGAAGTGGTTACATAAATGAAAACTTCATATTGTGAATTATTATGAATTTCTTATCTAATTTTGTTACAATAATATTGTTATACATGATGGAAATCTTAGATCTTATGAACATTCCATTGCATTAAAAAAAATCATAGTTTTACTAAGTAATACAAAGAATGAATATAAATTATAGGGTATACAATTAAGAAGTGCCACCACGAAGCTAGTTCTTAGAAGATCAATGACTTAATCCCTATCTTGGGTTAAAACACTTATGCCAATCTTATGTATTCTCGATCTACACCAAGTGGCAACTCTTGACTCCCATTGTAAGCTATCACACACACACACACACATATACATATATGTATATATACATATATATACATACATGTATATATGTGAACCCTAATTTATCAATACTAGTAAAATTCATCAAATTCACATAATTTAGAAGGCACCAACTTATATGCTTTGTAGTTTCTTCTTTCCCCCACCTAAAATCCCTTTTTACAAGCCTAAAAATGTTGGCCTCCACTAAGAATCAAGCTCTAAATAATTTTTAAAGCCTTAAAATATAATAAAGCCTCATTAAAAACATGCTTAACACTAACTAAAACATCCCCATAACCATTATCTACCATTTGATAATAAAAAGAGAAATTTTTATTTTCCACATACCTTTCTTTAAAAATCAATTTCCCTTTAAACTTTTCTTTTCTTAAGCAATTTCATGCATCCTGCTTCCCCTTGTATTTGTGAGGTCTGTGAATCAAGAGGAAGTGATTCTTGTTAATGATCTAAGAATAAAAATGGAGAAAGGAATTCTATGAAGGTTTTGACCATGAATGGTTAAAAGACAAAGATGAATTGTTTTTTTTTCTTTTAATTCTTTGTATTATTATAACTTTAAATGGATGACTTAGATTGAATGGGTGTCTTAATCTCCACCATTCAATTTAAACTCTAATTAAGCAAGTCAAACCTTAATTAACTTGATCAAATAAAACTTAACTTGCTTAATTGATCTCTTTTAATCATATGGTACTATTTATATTTTATCTTTTAGTATACTACAATAAGTTTTTTCTTTTCAATTTTTTCACCCCAAAATGATGTTATCCAACTTCCTATTTTTATCCTACCCTATTTCATGAATTGCACTTTCTAGAGATTTAATTTTCCCTTCGTGTCTTGAGTGGGCCCTATTTGTTTTGCACAAGTCATGCATAGCAAAAAATTAAATTTTTTGTTCAAAACCAAGAAATGATAATAAGGATCTAAATAAATGAAAATGATAGACAATAAACAAAATTAAATAGCATAGAAATTTTACCATTATCTGTTGATTAGAGATTCTTTGCCTTTAGCTCACCTCACTGGGTTATAGCACACCATAGTGATTCTCACTGGGAACACCTTTAAGGTATCCACACAAGAATTTTAGTTAAGAATAACTAAATATCTAGGTGTTAATAAGATATTCAGAAGGGAGGCGAATGAGAAGAATAAGAGAATCCAAAAATTTATAGGGAGAGTATGCAAATTTTTTATCTATTTAGTGGCTGCTTGTTGTTAGCTAATCTTATATAGGCTATTTATACTAAAATAACCTTTTTTATGTCAAATTTTAACCTTTAAAATCTGATTTAAATCTCATTGAAGGAGGCCCACAAATTGGGCCACTTTTTCCTATTGTGTTTGGCCTAATAAGAAGGTACATGCACATAGAACTTTGAGACCCTTTTTAGGCATCCTTCTAAGGCTTTTTTGGGCCTTAATTTAAATTAGACATAATCTTGATTTATAGCCCTTTTAACCCTTTAAAGTTTAATTTCAAATCAAATTAAAATGCACCCTTAATAAGGCCTTTAATTCCTAAGTCCTTTTTGACACTTAAAAAGGTCAAACTGGGTCAATTAGGCTCTAATCCCAATTTCTCTTTTTCTTCTTTATTTCTTCTCATTTCAATGATATGTCATATCATTAAAACATCAAACACTTCAATAACTATTTCAATTCTTTAAGTGTGTGACCCTATGGGTTTCTAAAACACATTGTCAATACTTAATGAATTAGAGGCCTAGTCTAATTGGGACTCTTATGGTTCAATCTCATTGAGCCCATAATTAATTCCTAATTAATAATTCACTTATGTGCAAGTCTTGAGAGGTGTCTAGCCACACATCAAGACTACCTAAGTGTTACAAAGTAAGTGGTTTAACTTAACCCTTTCATATACAGTTACCATGCAATTACTCTTTTCACCATACTTTGTTTTGTTTAGATTTGAATATAGACTTGTGTCAACTCCATGCTTGATTAAGTATGTCTAATCAAGCCTTAAACATGTCAATTCTATTATTTACATCTTCATTCCAAAATTTCCTTGTGAATCTCATTCATAGTTACATTTCACTCTAATAAGAGATTCCTTAAATAAAGATATATTAGACTTGTGAGATAAACTCTCTCATTATAATCCAGGGTAGTGAATCCTCTATTGATTACTCAACTACCTTCAAGTATCTTAGACTATACCCAACCTCCTAACTATGTATATATCATGGTGAAGTAAAAGTACTAGAGTTAAAGTATACCCTTTGATACTTAAGATAACTTTAGTGATCTCAAGTTAAAAGATACTTGTACATATTGATATGATGAGTTGACTTCACTTACATAGATTACGTATTCATGTGAAGATCTTATTTTTGGGTCTTTAATGAACTTGTTTCTCAAATAAGCATCCACATGTTAATTCTCAACATCACCATGCTTATAGCTTGTGGGAACTATTGTTGGCCTAAGTTAAAGAGTATAACATGTGCTAGTGTATCTACATTAACAATGTCCTATCGTGTTAATAGTATAACTAGGGATAGTTTTGGTATTTTACATTTGCATGCAATAAGAATCTCACATCATGAACTCTTCATGATTTCCTCTACACTGTGAAATAATACTAAGGATTTTATTACAAAGTGTAAGATCCATGTCAAATAAATGAATTAATCATAAGAAATTATGTAATAAAGAATGCCTTTTATTATAAATGAATGTTTAAATGTACATTAAATATACCTATTAGACATGTGCTCTAGGGCATACAACTAATAGGCCCTTAAAAATACTATTTATGGCCTAAAGAGTATTATTCACGAACTTAAGATTTTTGGGTCATTACAATCTTCCCCATTAAAAGAAATTTCATCCTCAAAATTACCTAATGTGAAAAGTTATGGGTACTAATGTCTCATTATTTCTTCACTCTCTCATGTAATCTCTTCAATGCCATGATTATTCCATAATATCTTTACTAGAGGAATCTATTTTTTTCCTTAATGCTCTAACTTCTTTGGATAGTATAGCAACTGGTTTCTCTTTATAAGTTATTTCAAGTCGTACTTCTATACTTTCCACTCGAAATACATATGAAGGATCAAATCTATATCTTTTTAGCATTGATACATAGAAGAAATTCTGAATCTTCGACAATTCTGGAGGCAAGGCTAATTAATAGGCAATAGGACCCCTATATTCCATGATTTCATATGGTTCGATGCACCTAGGGCTAAGTTACCCTTTCTTTTTAAACTTTAAAACCTTTTTACATAAAAATACCTTTAAAAATACTTTATCTCCCACCTAATATTCTATATCCTTCCTTTTTAAGTTAGCATATGACTTTTGTTGATGACTAGTCATTCTTATTCTATCATTGATCACTTTCCCCTTTTCTTTAATTTTTCAAATATTGTTAGGTCCCACAATCTTATTCTCTCCCATCTCAGTCTAACACAAGGGAGTCCTATATTTCCTCCCATATAAAGCTTCATATAGAGCTATTTAAATACTAGCCTAATAATTGTTGTTATATGCAAACCCCATTAAAGTGAAATAAATGTCCCAACTTCCTTTAAACTCTATTACACAACTTCTCAACATATCTTCCAGGACCTATCATTTTGGAATTTTTGTATTAAGCATAAACCCTTAGAAAATAAAGATCATACAATTCTTAAAGTTTTGCCTATATTACTCTTTCTAATTGACCACTAGTCTATGGATGGAATGTTGTACTAAAAGCCAATTTGATACCTAAGGCCTTATGTAGGCTCTCTAAAATCTTGAGGTGAACCGAGGGTCTTTATTTGATATGATGGAGATAAGTATTTCATGCAACCTGACTGCTTTATTTGTATACTATTATACTAAGTGATCAAGAGTTTGGTCTTATCGAATGGGGAGAAAGTGAGCAAATTTAGTGAACCTATCCACTATTACTTAAGATACATTATGCTTCTACTGCATAAAGGGGAATTCTATCATAAAATCCAATGTGATCTTCTCCCACTTCCATTCAGGTCCCTAGATCAGCTATAATAGCCCATATTAAACTTGATGTTTGGCCTTCTCTTATTAACATACTAAACACTTAGTCGCATACTCTGCTATGTCTTTCTTCATGTCAAGCCACTAATAGAAAGGTTTTAAATCTTGGTATATCTTGTTACTACCAATATGCATGTTATAGGTAGTAATATATGCCTCATTTAGGATATTTTTCTTTAAATTTAGAGAATCTAGTACCTAAGGCCTATTTTTGTAGTATAAACTACCATCAACCTCTAGAGAATATTGCATTTTTGTTCCTTCTTAAATGTCTTCCATGATCACATATATCTTGTCATCTTACCTTTGAAAGTCTTATACCTATCATAAAACATCATATCTCCCTCTTAATTTATCTATTAAAGCTCTATCTAATGCCATACATGTTAGTTGTATGCCCTAGTGCATGTGTGTAATATGGATATTTTGTTTATATTCATTTATAATAAAAGGCATTCTTTATTACATAAGTGCATATGATTAATTCATTTGTTTGATATAGATGTTAAACTTTGTAATGAAGTCCTTGGTATTATTTCACAATGTAGCGGAAATCAAGAAGAGTTCATGATGTGAGATTCCTATTGTTCGAGTCCCTTTCTTTCTGAGGTCGATCAAGCCGAAACAATAAAAGCCTCAACCTAAATCTCACTCCTCGAGTCCTGAAGGACGAGAAGGAAATTAGAGGAATCTCAAGTCATCTCTATCTAATTAGCCTAAAAAGAGTGAGTTAGGCACCACAAGGTAAGAGTTACCACCTAATCGGAGTAAAGAAATACCTTATAAGGCCAAAACTAGAGCAGTTCAAAACCTTACTCTTGTTTATACCTCAAGTTAATATGGAATTTCAAATTAAATTTATAATTTTATCCTTTTTCTTTAAGCAGTTTTCATAATTAAAACAAATCATACAATCATGTAAAGGGATAATAAAATACATATTTACAAAAACAAATAAAATATTAAAAAGATATCATACATGAAATCGGGTAATTGATTTTTAAGAACTTTAGTTCTCACATGTCAATTTGTGAGAATGGATTTTATCATTGTGACTTTTATTAAAGAAAAATGAAAACCTATTTTATTAGAAAACACTAATTAATTAGGTATAAAATGATCTAATTATTTTTTATAATGTGTAAAAATCATTGTCTACCTGTTACAACATTCACAAAATATCCATGGAAATAATCAGAATGAAATTTAAATTACATGGGAATTACCTAAAATACATTTTAACCAAAAAAGAAATAAAAATTACTTGTAAATTACCGAAAATACATTTTAACTAGATAAAAGTGAAATTACATTGAAATTACCTAAAACACAAATCTAACTGAAAAAAAGATAAAATGAAAATAAATAAAAATGAAAAGAGAAAATTAAAAAGAAAATAAAAGTTAGACAAAATAAATAAAAGATAATAAAGGAAGAAAAATAACCAAAGGGTCAACTTCACCAAATGTTTGACAAAAGAAAAGAACAGATTAAATAAAACCTCTAATAGATCTCATACAACTCGTATCACAACAAAAATAGAATGTTAGCATGAAAAATAAAATGAAATGATGAACAAAATAATTAATGAATATAATAAAAGAAATAATCAAATAAATAAAACAACAATAATAACATACAGATAATAAGTTATCACATGCAATCGGTAGATGGAAAAAAGAAAGAAATAAAAGAAGAAAGAGAAAGATTGGTTGACCCACCGTGTATGATTGCCTTCGGGAATGAACTCAAGAGAAAATGGGCAAAAACTTTTAAAACCAACTCTAAAAATTAGAAAAAAAAAAGGTGTTTAAAAAGTGTTTTTCGTATCTTTTGGGCATGCACTTACTGAGAAAAGTCGACCCTTTCAACTAGTATAGAGTTTGACTTTTATACACCAAAATCAAGGTTGAAAATGACCATTTGGCCTAAGGAAAATAAGTGTTTTCTTGGCCAAGACAACCATTTCCCAAAGTAAAATGATTATTTTGTGAAAATAGCCATTTTCACCTTTAAAATGGCCATTTTCATTGGCTTGTTTAGGAATTTTTTTCAAGACTCAAATGTGTGAAATGGTACCATATTAATGGCCAAAAATGACCATTTCATCAGAGTGAAAATAGCCATTTTGAGTGGCAAAATGATGCCATTTTGCCCCAAAATAGTGGAAATAAGACTTTTTTTAATTGACTTTTGCAAAAATTTTACTCTATACTGAGCCCTCAGCCTACCATAGATGCCTCTTTTTCTTGCATTTTTTGTTACACCGCAAGCTTTCAAGCCGGGTTAAAATCCACAATTAAAAATTAACTATTTTTCTTGAGTCTTGGTGACAACATTCCTACTGATCAGAATTTTTCTATCTTTATTCATCAATAGGTAATCTAAAAATGGGAGCCCTAAAACCTAGTGTCTACACCTGTCGCATGCAAATGTGAAATGTTAAAATTATCCCTAGTCATAGTATTAACAAGATAGAACATTGTTGATATGGATAGACTAGCACATGTTATACTTTTTGACATGGTCAAATAATAGTTCTCACAAGCCGTAAGCTTGGTGATGCTTAGAGTTAACATGTGGATGTTTGTTTGAGAAACAAGTTTATTAGAAACCTAAACATGAGATCTTCTATTGGATACATAATCTATGTCAATGAAGTTATCTCATCATATCAGTAGATGCAAGTATCTTTTAACTTGAGATCACCAAAGTTATCTTGAGTATCAAACCATATACTTTACTGTAGTGCTTTTAATTCATCGTGATGTATATATACCTAAGAGGTTAGGTATAATATGAGATATTTGAAGGTCATTGAATGATCAATAAAGGATTCACCACCTTGGATTATAATAGAGAGTTTATCTCACAAGTCTAGTATATCATTATTTAGGGAATCACTTATCAGAATGAAATACAAGTTTGAGTGAGATTTACAAGGGCATTTTAGGAATAAAGTTGTAAATATTATAATTGAATGTTTAGGACTTAATTAGAATACTTAATTAAGCATCAAGTTGACATAAGTCTACACTCAAACCTAAATAAGATAAAGTATGGGGAAAAAAGTAATTTTACAGTAATTGTACATGAAAGGGTTAAGTAAAACCACTTGACTTTCCAACACTTAGGTAATCTTGATGTATGGCTAGAAATCTCTCAAGACATGTGAATAAGTTAATTATTAATTGGGAATTAATTATGGGGTCACACACTTAAAGAATTTAAATGATTATCAAATTATTTGATATTTCAATTATATGAGATATTATCAAATGGAATATAAATAATGAAGAAAAAGAGAAATTAGGCTTAAAGCCCAGTTTGACCTTTTTAAGTGTTAAAAAGGCCTTGGACTTAGAGGCTTATTAAGGGTATTTTTAATCTAATTTTAAATGGAAATTTTAAGGGTTAAAAGGAACATGACTCATGCTTGTGGCTAATTTAAATTGAGTCCTATAATAACCTTAGAAGGAAGCCCAAAATGGGCCTTACTATTCTATGCGCATTCGACAAAAAAAGGCCCAATTTATAGGCCTCCTTAAATAAGGTTTTCTTCAAATTTTAACCTAAAGAGGATTATTTCAGTATAAATAGCCTTGTTAAATTAGCCACCATGGATAGCCACCAAACAGATAAAAAATTCACACACTCCCTAATAATTTTCGGTTTCTCTTATTCTTCTTCTTCTCTTTTCTAAATATCTTACTAACATTTAGATATTCAGTTGTTCATCACTTGAATTCTTGTATGGGTACCTTAGAGGTGTTCCTAATGAGGATCACTATGGTTTGCAACAACCCAATAAGGTGAGCTAAAGAAAAGGAACCACCAAATAATAGATAACGGTAAAATTTCTATGCTACTTAATTTTTCTATTGTCTATCATTTTGATATATTCAGATCCTTATTATCATTGATTGGTTTTGTACAAAAGAATTTTAATTTTCTAATGTGCTTGACTCATGTAAAACCAACACTAATATTATAGCTTGGCTCTCGAAAAAATCAAAACAGTTGAAATTTTTTGTTATGGTTGATTTAGGCATAAAATATGATATTATGATTTATTGGATCAATGGTGGCTGTTGATTTTATTTTATGATCAGATCTTATTAATATGATTAAAATTGATTTATCATGATTTAAAATTAGAAGTCTTGATTTATAATTGGAGAAATTGGCTTTAAGAAGAAAATATTTCTTCTATATACGCTTAGAGGCCTTTTGCCTATAGAAGATTATGTCTTATTCTTTGTTTTCATGCTTTATGATTTAATTGTTATTTTTTTGATTTAATATAATGTATGATGATTTAAAATATTGATTGTAATTTTGATCATATGTTGCATGAAAAATATTTTGATTAATTTGGTAAAATGAGTGAGACATGAATTCAAGTTTTTGAGATGTCAAAATCTAAAAAAATTGTAATTGTCATGGCATTTGTTTCATTTGTTTTCAAAAAATTCCAAAACTAATTTTCATGAATTTGAGATATTTATGATATTAATTAAAAGTTTTTAAATGGTAAAAATCATTTACACATGAATGAGATTCATAAACTTGCTTAAGTGTTAAGATTGTTCACAATTTTGCATTGCATAATGATAATTTTTCTCCTTTCATTTTGCCATGGGTTCAATGACTCAAGGGGTGATTTAAATTGATAAAATCATTATTATAGGTCCAAAAAGCTGTCAATGGCTGCTAGAAATTATCCAAACTCATTTGGTTTGGTTTCAAAGTCTAAGTTGCAAACAATTTTATGGTTCACTTAGAATTCAATTCCTAGTGAACTACAGCTCAAAGATTTTTAATTAAAATTAAAATTCAATTTGATTGGATTCTTCTTTTCTAGAGATTTATGATAATTATCATCTTGAATTTAATTAAATTGAATCAAAATTTGATAAATTAAATTAAATTCAGATAAGATGATTTTTTTCATGAAATTTTGAATTCTACATGGAATGTGATTCCTAGTAGTATTAGAAATCTTATTCTATTTTAATTTGAATTTATAATTGGATTAGGACTTTAAATTAAAGATGAGGATTAGATTTTATTCTAATCTAATATGGATAATTACTATCTAAATGGATAAGATAAGTGAACAAGGTTATTCAAATTTTCATCTAATTGAGAATTTGATTCTAAATGATATGTTTACAATGTTTAATTTTAATTTTAAATTCCAATGTAATTTAGAACTCTAATAAATAGAGGGATATAATTAAATAATTTAATAACATTAAATAATTAAATTACATGTTTAATCTAATTAAAACTCTATATTACAAGCATATGAAAACCAAAATGATCAAGACATATGACCATACTAGTTTTATAAGAGCTATAATACTAATAATCAACCATAATCAATTTTTCAAAGATTTAATACATGTGTTGTATTAGAAATACATACTAAGGGTATATTATTGGCATGATGACTTGTTGTGAACTATCACCAATGTGATTAATCATGAAATGGATGGATTTTTCTTTGGTTAAATTGGGCCTACATGTCTTAGCCTTTTCTCTCATTTCTATTGTATTTCTCTTCTTATCTAACTCCCCACACATGTAATGTGAGGTATTCTTAATAATTTTATAATTTAATTAGATTACATAGGGCTAGAATAGGATAAAGAAATGCTAGGAGCAAATAGAGAAGAAGGATTACCAAGAAGGACCAAATGAAGAAGTAATTAGAAATATTTTAATTATTTCTTTATTGGGTTTGTAATTCCAGCATACTACCTAGGGTTTGGCCCAAAATTAGTTTCCTTAGGAATGCTAAGAGCAAATAGAGAAGAAAGATTACCAAGAAGGACCAAATGAAGAAGTAGTTAGAAATATTTTAATTATTTCTTTATTGGGTTTGTAATTTAAGCATACTACCTAGCGTTTGGCCAAAAATTAGTTTCCTTAGGCTTGGGAAATTAATGTAATAAAAGTCCATAACTCTATCATATATTTAATGAGATTAAATATGTATGTATGATTTAATGATATTAAATATGCATGAGCATGCACTCTTTGCATGAGCAACCAATGATGAGACTTAAAAGGAAGAAAACCTTTAATTAATACTAAGGCATGCAAGCTTTTATTAATATGGTTAGAACCAAAGTTCTTCTTAGTATTGAGTTGTTGAGCAAACTCAAGTTCATACTCTGTCGAATATGTTACAAACTATATTAATAAGTCCATCTTATACAATCCAATAATTTGTTGAGTAAACTCAAAGCTAATGGGTCTGGAGGCAAATTAGGGAAATGTGTATGAGATATACATACATTAAAAGTTAGTGACCCAATGATCAGTAGTTGCATGAAGATGCAATTGGCATAAGATGGCTACCATTTCTATTATAAGTTGGGCTTGTTAGGAAAATCCAAGGTTCGACCTTAACAAGAAATAGGTACTGTCTCACTAGGAAAACCATCGAGTTTTCTTGAATCAATGGTAAGGGCTATTGGTTCATAATAAAATAGTGAGAGAACATATTTATTTTATTAAAGACCTTATAAAATGCATTCATATACACGATCATATACTAATATGTTCTTAAGCATTATATGTTGGTATATCTATATATGAGTTCATTTAACTTGAATTTAAGCATAATTCTTAATGCCAATAAATTTATTAAAATGGCTTCAAAATCTGAAAATAGTTCTCAGAAGTTAAAAGATGGTTATATGTTGGACACATATATTCCACCTCCTTCTATTGATGTTCTTATTAGGAATATGAAGCTTTTTCAAACGTACATAGGGATATTAGCAGCAATATAATTGCCTCTATGTCTCCTAACTTTAAAAAAAATGCATGGGCATGCAGATGCTTATTATTTATCATCTTATGGAATATATAGATATGAGATATCTAAGATGTTATTCCATTTAAAGATAGTGGAAGATATTTTAGCCTTATAGGTTGAAAGTGTTAGGCTTTGACATGTTTTTATGATATATTCAAAATTAAGAGTTAATTTTGCAATCACAAGACATAATAAACTTGATTAAGATTTTTTTATTGGGAACAAAAATTATAGTCTAATTAGTTGAAAGCCCATAGAAGTGTAAAGAGACTAATCCTAAAAAAGAGACATTATAAAGCACGTCAAAAGGTCTCAAATAAAAAGGGAGCATGTTGATGCTTAAACATTAAGTATTAATGTTTGAGAATAATACTAATACTGTTATTGATAATCACATATAGGTATCAGATACCAAATATAGTTCTCATTTGGTTAATGATTTACAGGGAATAAGAGCAGTAAGAGGCTGAACAAGGGTGGTGTGGACCTACACATAACAAATGGAGCAAGAGTTATTGCATTAGCTATAAGAATATATTACTTAGATTTGCCTTTAGGATTAGTGATAGAATTAATAATTGTTATTATGTTCCCTCTTTGAATAAGAATATTGTTTCTTTATCTTGTCTTATTAAACAAGACTTTGATATTTCCATTAACAAGAGCAAAATGTTGCTTAACTTATTAGAATAATGTTTTATATTATTTTACTTCTAATATTGATGGGATTTATATTCTTGATAATCAAAAAGAGATCTACAACATTAATGCTAAGAGACTAAGATTGATAGATTGAAACCATCCTTTCTCGTGGCATTGTCAACTTAGTCATATAAATGAAAAATGCATGAATAAGTTGCACAAGTCTAGTAACCTAGGCTTATTTGATTATGAATCAATTAAAACATACAAATCTTGTTTATTGGATAAGATGAGAAAGACAACTTTTAGTATTTTAGACCTAATACATTCAAATGTATGTCGCCCAATGACTAAACATGCAAGAGGTGGTTTCCCTATTTCATTACCTTTATTGATGATTATTCATAATATAAGTTTATATACTGGATGAAGTATAAGTTTGAAGCCTTTGAAAAGTTCAAAGAATTCAGAAATGAAGTTGAGAAGCAGCTTGATAGAAGTATTAAAACACTTTAATCAGATCAATGTGGAGAATACTTAAGTCAAGAATTTCAAAGTTATATAAGAGATAATGGTATATTATCTCAATAGACTCCTATATATACACCTCAACATAATGGAGTGTCTAAAAGAAGAAATTGAACCCTATTGGACATGGTTCAATCCATAATGAGCTTTGCAACTCTACCCAAGTTATTTTGGGGTTATGCACTAAAAACTATTATTTACATTCTAAAAAGAGTTCCATCAAAATCAGTTGATGTTACACTTTATGAGATATGGTGTAACAAGAAACTAATTCTTTCACATTTAAAAGTATGGGGTTATCCTGCTTATGTGAAAAGAATTGTGTCAAACAAGCTTGATGCTAAATTTGACAAGTGCTTATTTGTGAGATATCCAAAACCATCTCTTAGATACTATTTTTGCAACACTTTAGAACAAAAGGTGTTTATTTCAAAGCATGCTATCTCCCTAGAGAAAGAGTTTCTCTTAAAGGAAGATAATGGGAGTAGAAATGAACTTAATGAAGTTTGAGACCCAAAAATGGAGGCAAATTAACCGACTAATCCTAAGCTTATTACACATGATGAGGATGTAATAGCAGAGCCTATTATAACACAAGCTTCTATACATTCTACTAGGGTTTGTACTGAGCTTGAGAGATATGGATTTCTCATAAATAAGCACAATAATATAACTATAGTAAAGGAAGATGACTTTGGTTTATACATATGAAGGGATAAAACCTATCGGATACAAATAGATCTTCAAGAAGAAAATCGACATGAAGGGTAATTTAGTTACCCTTAAAGCAAGGTTGGTACCAAAAGGTTATCGTCAATGGCAAGGAATTAACTTTGATGGAACCTTTTCATCGGTAGCCATGGTTAAATCCATTAGGATTTTGCTTGCTATTACTGCTTATTATGACTATAAGATTTGGCAAATGGATATGAAGATAGCTTTCCTTAATGGAAATTTATCAAAGGAGGAATATAAGA
>CANXYI011816188.1:0-14272 GCA_948208565.1 Hura crepitans
AAATTAAGATGTTAGTATGCAAAGTAAAATTGACAAATAAACATAAATAAAATGAAATAAATAGTCAAATAAATACAAGATAATATACAAATAGGTTACCACATCTATTTAGTAGATGGATAAAAGAGAAAGAAAAATAAAAGAAATAAGAAAAGGTCAGTCAACAGACCGTAGATATTTTACTTCAGAAATGATCTTAAAAAGATAATAAAATTGTGTAGAAAATCTTCAGAAATTACGAAAATGGTGTTTGAAAACTGTTTTTTTGAGTTTCGAGTATGCATATTTTGAGAAAAAAGACCCCTTTTTGGAAAAAACATTTCACTATTTATACAAATTTCTCAAGGCAAAAAAGGCCATTTTTGGCCAAAATGACTATTTTCGGGGTAAAACAACTGTTTTCTAAAAACAACTTCTTTCCCCTTTATAACAGTTATTTTGGCAAAAATGGCCATTTTGAAAGATAAAACTGCCATTTTTCATAAAAACGTTTGTTTTCCATTTTTTTCTTTTTCTTAATCCGTACCATAGAGGGCTTCGCCTCCCGCACTCCCCTAGGCATCAATGCTAGGTATCAACCTGAGCCTTTAACCCACTACAGACACCTATTTTTCTTGTATTTTAAGTCACACTATGAGATTTTTCGAGTTGAGCAATGACTTAAAGGAAAATTTTTAAAGAAAGCTTTGAGATCTTCAAACTAGATGTTAATATCCATATTTATTAGGATTTTTGTCCTTTCATCATCATTAGGCAATCTGAACATAGGAGCCCCAGAAACAAAGTGTCTATAATTGCCTCCAACGTTAGGGAGGTGACTATAGAGTGCGTGAGGTGACCCAAAGATCTAAAAGAAGGAGTTGTGTACCTTATAGGGTGACCCTTTTGTAGTTGTTCTAAAGTTCAATTATTGTAAGCGAAGTTGATAGGATCTGGGCAGTGCTAGAGGTATTGCACCCAACGTTGTTTTTTTATTTCAGATAGTGTTGGAGACATGGGATTTGAAGTTAACTTAGCTCAAGTTGTGTTGCAGACATTGCACCTAAAGTTGACTTGACTCAGGCAGTGCTGGAGACATTACACCTAGATTTAGGCAATACTAGAGACATTAGACCCAAAGATCATTTTTTTTCTTCCTCAAATAGTGCCAGAGACATTGCATCTAAAGTTGACATAGCTCAGGTAGTGGTAGAGACATTGCTCCTGGATTTTAGTAGTGCTGGTAATGTTACACCCGAAGTTTATTTTTTCTTCCTCAAACAGTGCTGGAGACATTACACATGAAGTTAACTTTGTTCAGGCAATGCTGGAGAAATTGCATCTAAATTCGGGTAGTGCTAGATACATTGCGCTTGAATTTGACTTGGTTTAGGCAGTGCTAGAGACATTACACTTGGATTCGAGCAGTGCTGGAGACATTGCACTTGAATGTGACTTGGTTCAGGCAGTGCTAGATGACACCTAGATTCGGGTAGTGCTAGAGATGTTGCACCTAAATTTGACTTGGTTCAAGCAGTTTTAAAAACATTGCACCTGGATTCGAGCAGTGCTAGAGCCATTGCACTCGAATTTAGTTCAAGTAGTGCTTTGAGACATTGCACCTAAAATTTTGAATCTGGTTCAGGCAATGCTTTAAGACATTGCACTTAGATTCGACTAAAATTAGAAAAAAATAGAAAAAAGTTATTAGGAACGAAAGCCTATAAAGGCATCCTAAATAAAAGTCGAGCAAAGGGTTAGGTGAAAACCTATAAGCATAGTTTTTCCTTAAAAAGTCTGCTAGGAATGAAAACCTAGAAAGGTTACCTAAGCAAATGACAGACTAGAGGATAGGGGGCAAACCCCTTTTGAGGCAGTTTATTCTAAAAAAAAAAACCTAAAGCAAAAACAGGCTCCTATAGAAAAATTCAGCTTCTCCAGACTGCATAGCATCAAAGTCGAGGATTGTTTCAGCAAAAAGTAAGGGAAAAGGATTCAAGCCCTTTATCAAATAACTGACCATGCTGAATAGCTAATAATGGGCTTTAAATGAAAATGTTAGATATTTGGAGAAAAAGATGAATAAACATACGCTTGCATAAAGGGATGGAATGTTCGTATAGCTTTCAATGTAGGCTAGCAGTGCATTTAAAGAGACTAGTTCTCTCCTTGGGATCCATCTAATAACCAATGATGGTAGTATGCCAAAACTTTATTAGGGTAGTAAAGAACGCAAGTCAAACAGCAGGGCAGTGTATCAAAAGAATAAGACACACGTAAGATTGCAGCAAACTCTTTAGATAGGGGGGCCATAATTCTTGATGTGAAAATCAAAAGACGTGGAATTATGGGTTCCAAAATTAGGTCACAACCTTAAGGAAGGACAGATTAAGATGTACTCTTTAAAGAAATTTCAAGCCACCATAGGGAGGCAAAATAAAAGTCACCTAGGTGGCTAGAAGATTGAGAATTTTATGAAGTTTTTGATGAAATTCATCGCTCATCACTACAAAAAACATGGAAAAACTCAAGTGGCATGAGGATTTATGCATACATCAGTGCATTTATAGCCTAAAAAAGTGAAAAATGGGTGTTTTGGACAAAAAGGGCATTTTCAGTTTCAAAAATGTGTGTTTTGAGTAAAAAAGGCATTTTCTTGTTGAAAATGACCGTTTTACGCTAGAAAATGGGCATTTTTGAGTTTACCCAAAAACAACCATTTTTAAGCCTCAAAATGATCGTTTTAGGCCCTAAAAATAGCCTTTTTTGGCCCTAAAAATAGCCGTTTTCATTTCCTAAAATGGCCATTTTTAGAGGCTAAAACAGCCATTTTGCTTTGGCAAAAACAATCATTTTCACTTGGCACTATTTAAAGTTTTTTTTTTCATTTTTGTCATTTTCCTACATTTTCTCTTTTTCTCCACTTCACTACACAAAACACTATATATACAAAATCATGCCTCTGTGATTCCAACAGAGCTACCCATATCACTATCCCATGCCAAAACATGTGGTAGTACTAGACTAGCTCACTGATGAAGAGGCTAAGTGGTTCTAACACATCTCGACTATCACACAGATTGAGAGTTGCTACCTATACATTTAGACCCTTTGGGACCCAGGTGTGCTAGAAAGGGTAGACCAATTACTCGCATGAGTGGGCTGGTGAGAGTTCTACTTCCAATGGTGTGCCACTTATCTAACTATCACCCTAGAGTTCATAAGCACCTTCCACTTCCAGTGAGCACAGTCGAGGTATACATCTACCATACACTTTGTTGCCCTCTGGACCAGATTTCATATATCATTCCTATAATTCACTGAGCTACTTTGCCTACCAACTAATAGGGACACAAAGCTCTTAGAGATCTTACATGAGCACTAGGGGTACCTTGGTCAGGTTGGCACGCTCTACAATGCTAGTTGGGGCATATTGGTAGTGTCGGTCAAGTGAATTGGACCGAGCTATATGGGCATTGGGCCATAGAGCACAACATCTAGTTCAACTAGGCATGGACTATCCTTAAGCATTTACACCATGCTAGCAAATCCCCTAGCAAAGGGATCATCATTAGAGGGGTCATTACAGCCATCCTGCTAGGATTAGGCATACCAAAGCAGCATCTTAGCATAACACTCTAATACCAACTGTGGCTCGATAGCGATACCTGTATAGCTATGGGGATCATAAAGACTAACTCATTGGTATGGGTAGGCTATAGATTACTAATAGCTGTTGAGCTAGACAAGTAAGTGAGGGGATGATTGTTTTATAGTTGACCTCACTGACCTATTGGGAGCAAATTCATCTCCCTAAATACTAGCTCAGCAATAAAAGACAAATGAGGCAGGCTAGTCTTCTTCAGCACCTCTTCCACCATCATTCAAGAATCTCCTATAGGGCTTAGAGGCCTAAATGATAGAGCAGCTCCACCACATGCACACAGATCTTAGCACAAGGATGAAAGAGTCCTAGCATGAGAAGTCAAGGAGACTAGACGTAATGTAGATAAAGCTTCAGACATTCCAAACTCAAAGATAGCTCTTAACTCCCTAGACTTTTGTTTTATCTCTTTATGTACATATTAGTTTAGGATACAAAAATTTTGTTCTCGAAAGCATTCATTTATAAAACTATCATATTTTGTTCATCATTTTTATATTTTTGCCAGAACATTGATAAAACAATAAAATGAATGATTAAACAGACCTAAAAAATATATAAATAAAAAAATAATAATAAGAAAAAAAGAAAAAAAATAAAGAGGAAAAGACATAAAAATAATGATTTTCATAACCATGACATGAAATCAAAAGTGCGCTCATATACAACATGTATCCACATTGCCAATAACCTCTAATGACTAACACATCACACATACTTTTCTTTTTTTTCTATGTAGGGGGTAGGCCAAATCATCTATGCCACATCAAAAATAATGAACCAACATTAGTTTAGCACTATTTGCTCAGTTGTAGGAGGCAAGAATATCATCTATGCCACAAAAAAAAAATAATGAACCAACATCAGTTTAGCACTATTTGCTTAGTTATAAGAGGCAAGAATGGTGCCTTATCATCAACAAAAATTTTTTCTAAAGATAACTTTAGATGCAATGTCTTAAGCATTGTTTGAAGGGAAAAATTAGGTTCCGGTGCAATGTCACAAAGCACTGCCTAAATTGAATCAACTTTGAGTGCAATTTCTCTAGCACTGCCCAAATCTAGGTGCAATGTCTTAAAACACCACCCAAACTTAATCTAGGTGTAATGTCTCCAGCACTGCCTGAATATAGGTGTAATATCTTAAAGCACTACCTAAGTCGAATCTGGGTTCAATGTCTCCAGCACTGCCCCGAATCCAAGTGCAATGTCTTAAAGCACTTTTTAAACCTAATTTTAGTGCAATGTCTCTAACACTATCCGAATCTAGGTGTAATGTCTCAAAGCACTGCCTGAACTGAATGCAAGTGTAATGTCTCTAACACTGCCTAAATCCAAGTGAAATATACCCAAGCACTGCCTGAACCAAATAAACTTCAAGTGTAATGTCTCTAGCACTACCAAAGTACTGTTGAATTGAATCTGGGTGCAATGTCTCCAACACTACCTAAATCCAAGTGCAATGTCTTAAAGCATTGATTGAACCAAATTAGGGTGCAATGTCTCTAGCATTGCTTTAATCTGGGTGCAATGTCTCTAATTACAACTAAAACCAAGTAAACTTTAGGTGTAATGTCTCTAAGCACTGCCTAAATTGAATTAACTTCGGGTGCAATATCTCTAACATTGCCTAAATCTAGGTGCAATGGCCCTAACCATTGCTAGAACCAAATCAACTTCGATGCAATGTCTTCAACACTACCCGAATCCCATCAACTTCAATCACAATGACTCTATTTCAGAGCACTTATAAAAGCGTCGCCCCACAAGTTATGTGTCTCCTTTTTTTTTTTTTAACTTTGAGTCACCTCACACACTCTGTAATTGCACCCCTAAAGTTAAGGGCAACTATAGACACTAAGTCTCTGGTGCTCCCATGTTTAATTTGCCTAATAATGGTGAAAGGATGAAAATCTTGATAAATAAGGATATTAATGTCTAGTTCAAAGATCTCAGAGTTTTCTTCAAAAAATTTAATTTAAAATAGCCATTTCCATGATGACAATGGCTATTTTGTAAAAAGGGGTTGTTTCCACAAGGAAAATGGTTGTTTTCGGGAAAAAGGCCATTTCTGAAAGGAAAATGGCTATTTTGCCAGTCGACACAGTCGTTTTGTTAAGAGGATCATTATAGAAGGGAAAATAGCCATTTTGAGGAAACAACTGTTTTACCCTAAAAAATGGTCATTTTGGCAAAATGTCCATTTTTTACCTCGGGAAATATGTATAAATTATGAAATGATTTTTAAAACAAGGGGGATTTTCTTAATGAAAAAGAAATCGAAACTTAAAATACACTTTTAAAACACTATTTCTAGGATTTTTGAACTTTTTTGTTACAATTTTCCAATCTTGTTAAGATTTTTTCTGAAGGCAAATATACATGGTGGGTCGCCTGACCCTTTTTTCTATTTCTTTTATTTCTTTTTCTTCCTTATCCATTTACTAGATAGATGTAATAACTTATTTGTATGATATTTTTACTATATTTATTTGAATGATCATTTTATTTTATTTTTATTCATCTGTCTATTTTTGCTTCGCATACTAATACCTTAATTTTATTGTAATATGAGTTGTTTGATTCATTAGGGCTTAATTATTCTTTCTTTTCGTTGCTTTCTTAAACCTTAGTGAAGTAGCCTTTTACTGACCTTTTATTTTTATTTCTTATTATTGTTTTATTCTGTGCACTTTATTTTCCTCTGATGATTTCCTTTATTATCACTCATTTAAGTTAAATTGCATTTTAGGATATTCTAAAATGTAATTTCATTTTTATATTTTTTTCTATTGGATTAGAATATATTTTATGTAATTACCATGTAATCCTTTTTCATTGTCAAATTATTTCCTTGTACATTCCATGAATGTTGTAATAGGTAAAAAATGATTTTTGGACGTTAGAAAAAGTAATCAAAATCATTTTGTACTTAATTAATTGGTGTTTTGTTAATAAAATGGGTTTTGATTTTCTTGATAAAAGTCACAATAAAAAAGTTTGTCTTCTAAAAACGGGTATGTGAGATCCAAAGTTCTTAAGACAATCAATCACTAGGTTTTATGTATGATATTTTAGCTTCAAGCACCTCATTGATTTTCTGTAAATATGTTTCATGATTTCTTATACGTGAATATGTGATTTATTTTAATTATAAAATCTGCTTGAGGAAAGGAAAAATATTATAAATTCAAATCGAATTTTCATATTAACTTGAGGTATAAATAAGAGTAGGGTTCTGAATCGCTCTGGTTTTGGCCCTATAAGGTATTTCTCAACTTCGGTTGGGTGGTGACTCCTACCTTATGATGCCCAACTTGCTCTTTCTAGGCTAATCAAATAAGAATAGCTTAGGACTCCTCTAATTTCCTTCTCATCTTTTAATACTCAAGAAGTGAGATTTAGGTCAAGTCTTTGGTTGTTTTGGCTTGACCGGCCTCGTAAAGGAAGGGACGCAAAAAAATAATTTAAAATGGCCATTTCCATAAGGAAAATAGCTGTTTTTTTAGGAAAATGGCCGTTTTAACAAGGAAAAGAGCCATTTTCCACCATTTTTCCTAATAAAATGGCCGTTTTATTGAGAGGACCATTATGGATTGGAAAACAGTTGTTTTACCCTTGAAAATGGCTGTTTCACTGAAAATGGCCGTTTTTACCTCCAAAACAGCCATTTTTTGCCTTGACAAATATGTATAAATTGTGAAATGGTTTTTCCATAAAGGGGGGATTTTTAGAGAAAAAGACACCAAAAACTTAAAATACACTTTTAAGTCACTATTTTTGGGATTTCTAAAGGATTTTTTGTCATAATTTTTCAATCTTGTTGAGATATTTTCTAAAGCCATATATACACGGTGGACTGACCCTTTTGACTAATTTTTTTTTTATTTTTCTTTCTCCCTTCTCTATCTACTAGTTAGATATGATAACTTATTTGTGCAATATTTTCACTATATTAATTTGACTATTTATTTTGTTTTATTTTTGTTTATTTGTCTATTTTTGCTTCGCATACTAATACCTTAATTTTATTGCAATGTCAGTTGTTTAATTTATTGGGGCCTGATTATTCTTTCTTTCAGCCACTTTTTTAAACCATAGTGAAGTAGCCTTTTACTGACTTTTTATTTTTATTTCTTGCTATTGTTTTCTTTTGTGCTCTATATTTTCCTCTATTGATTTCCTTTATTATCGCTCATTTTAGTTAGATTGTAATTTAGGATATTCTAAAATGTAATTTTATTTTTATTTCTATTGGGTTAGAATGTATTTTAGGTAATTACCATGTAATCCTTTTTCATTGTTGAATTATTTCCCTGTATATTCCATGAATGTTGTAATAGGTAGAAAATGGTTTTTGCACGTTAGAAAAAGTAATCAAAATCATTTTGTACCTAATTAATTGGTGTTTTGTTAATAAAATGGGTTTTGATTTTCTTGATAAAAATCACAATAATAAAATTTATATTTTAAAAATGGACATGCGATAACCAAATTTCTCAAGACAATTAATCACCCGATTTTATGTATGATATTTTAGCTTCAAGCACCTCATTTATTTTCTATAAATATGTTTTGTGATTCCTTATATGTTAATATGTGATTTATTTTAATTGTAAAATACACTTGATGAAAAGAATAATATTATAAATTCAAATTGAATTTTCATATTAACTTGAGGTATAAATAAGAGTAGGGTTTCAAACCACTCTAGTTTTGGCCTTACAAGGTATTTCCTAACTCTGGTTGGGTGGCGACTCTTACCTTATGGTGCCCAACTTGCTCTTTCTAGGCTAATCAAATAAGAATAGCTTAGGACTCCTCTAATTTCCTTCTCATCTTTTGAGACTCGAGGAGTGAGATTTAGGTCGAGTCTTCAGCTATTTCGATTTGATCAAACTAGGAAAGGAAGGGATATGAATAGTAGTGACTCCACTGGGGACACCATGAGACCATTCTTTGAAAGTAGCTCAAATTAATATAGAACTGCATACTTTGAATTTATAATACTATTCTTTTTCGAAATTGTATTACATGCTAAAGCCTTAGAATAAGTTATATGTCCCATTTATACCCTGATGTCATTTTGAAGCATGAACCTATTTTCACTCAAATTGGAAGATTGTTTGAGATGGCATCAAATCCATGCCTTATGCCTATAAGGTATATGAAATGGTGAACCAATCAATTGTATGCTTATGACGAGATAGACCCCTTATAGAGGGACCATGATTAGATAACCATGACTTGTGTGACCAAACCATGAGCCCATTTAATGACATATAGTAACTTCCCTTAGGTACCCCAATTAATAATGCATTGTGTGTTATGTGGGCTAATATATATAAAATATGACTTAATCATCTCATAATGCTGTCAAACTTATTAGGCCTTTTCTAACTAGAATGGGCTAGACCTTGCATTTTGTCTTAATTGAACATACCCAATGTACATGGGCCAAGTATCTTGCACGCGTTCTTTTTATGAGATAAATAATGTTGAGCTATTGATTGTTCAATATTCAAACCTCTTGGGAGCCCCGATGTCCCACAGGTAAGCCCTCTTAAGAAAGAACACGTTGACCTTGTCTGTGGGAAGTGATAAGGTTGGAAGGTTTTTGCTTGTGTTTGACTTTGTATTCACTAATATGTATCTTTCTTATTTTTAAGCACATATATATAATATTGTAAACCCATATCATTGTGAAAACTTATCATTTTCACCCATGTATAGCCACATCAGTCTGTGCACATGTACATATACATACATGCATAAGTAAACTTTTGTCTATACATAACATATACCTCCATACTAATGCCATGCATACATGCATTAACATATGCCAAATAGATTTTCATAGGTTCACTCATGTATCCATTAAGTATACATAGCCTTTTAGACATAGATACAACATATTTTGACATGCATCATATTAGTCCCTCATGTATGCATCATGCTAGTCTATATATAGTATTGTCATCATAGCATACATCATCCATCATAAGAGATCAACCGTACATACACACACTTGGCATCCTATCACATTATGCACCTACCACACATGACCACCATCTTAGTGCATGTTGTATCCATTATGCATCACACCATATAGAAATATATCTTATACATCCTCATCAAGTGAATCATGTATATATGCATGCCATAACACTGCATAATTCTTAACATCAATATGCATAAGTTAATTATACATCTCCACTTCATGCATTAATCTAGGCCATTCACACAATCATGCAATAGTCACTCATTATGATAGAATCTCATTTTATTCACACTAGTTGTATAATAACCATACATTGTATTAAGCATTTGCATAACTATTGTATGTCAAAGGAGTTGCATATACATATCTTTAGCACCATTTGCCTCTTACACATTATTTTATTCATATATACATCCCCACATGCATCAAGTTGGCCCTTATACATATTATGGCATTAGGTTCATTATATGCATTATATGTCAAGTTGCATACATGCATTACATCTTATAGAACTTCATTGCATCACGCTTATTTCATGCTTATACACTTAAAAATTATCTACCATCCACATACATCTATATTATATTGGTCAATCATACACATGTATACATACAATAATAGCATATACCTCATCATCTTTTAGTCAGTTAAGCAAAAACATGCATCACACTTACTCATTACTTTTTATACATAATGTGCATCATATAGTATTGTAGAAGTTATGCATCATAACACATGCATCACAAAATATTGTTAAGATCATACATAATATACATAAGTAAAAGCCTTCTTTACCAACTAGGCATACACAACACAAGCTTAAGCACGTGTAGGAAATACATCCATACATTCATATATCCTATTGCTTGGATCATGCATCATAAACACATATGTTAGGAATCATTTGTCATGCTAATTGTTTATGTATATGTCTTTTATAGATCATCATTTTCTCAAACTCACTAACCAACGTACCACTGCTTTCCCATCTAAAGGATCATCTCACCTCTACCCTTAAACTCATTTCTGCCCTTAACTATGGCTAATGATCAATATGTCCTTGTGTCTCAAAGGGAATTAATCATTACATTGGATCACTTTAAATAAGAAATGCTAGCAATTACCCTAGCAGCATTGGCTAAGAATGCCCTTAAGGCCAAGAAAAGGAATTAAGATGCTCCTCTCACACGCAAAGAATTCTTTGAGGCTTTCACATTTTTTAAGCAAGAAGTGTTACAAGTTGTCAATCATACTGTAATTGATGCAGTACTTGATGCTCATTATCTTAAAAGCCATAAAATGAAGAAAGAGTATCTGAGCAAGAAAATGCCCCACTTTACTAGACCTATGTCTACCAACACTCTAATAATCAATAATAAAAGCCACCTCAACTTGATTAAACCCTTGTCATGGCATTTTAAGAGATTGGTACTAGAAAGAAAGCTATAACCACTGCTATTTTGACCAGCTGAAAGTCAAAACAAGCTAGACCATTGCTTTGATCTCTTTTGTGAATACCACTAACATATAGGTCATCACATAGATGAATGTTAGATTATTTATGCTGTTATTTAGGAAATCATCAAAGAAGAGTGAACCTCACCTACCAGTTTCTTGTTCATGACAAAGTTCCAAGCTTATACCTAGAACCTTCTTTTATCTTTTTGGAAAAGTTTTGTGCTTGGAAATATATCCTACCATTCAGAAACTTCACCTTTCATCTTTTCAATAAAATGGTCCTACTTTTATTTCTTTTGTATGATATTTTGCCATGTGATAGTAGGCACATTGATAATCATTACATATGTGATGTTAATTTAGTTATGACTAGTTTGTTTAATCTTGGCATGTGTAAGCATCTTGGATCATAATTCCTATAACTCTTGATAAAGGAGAAGAGAGATAAAAAAAAGAAAAAGAAAGAAAAAAGAATAAAAAGAAAGAAAAAAGAAAATAAAAGAAAATAAAGAAAAGAGGAGTCTATCTTATTCTGAGCTACTAAATTAAGGGAACTTATGGGTTCGAAAGATTAAAAGAAAAGACTGGCAAACAAGCCATGGCATTAACATTTCAACTTAATCAGCATCTTATCAAATCCAAGCCCAAAGGATCTAAGAAAGCTGACATGTTCTCCTCTTGTCAGCCATGATCTTCTGTAATCCTACCATGGATCGATTTCTAGTTTACCTTTATGACCAAATAAACCTTAGGATTAGCTAACCCTGTGGGCACATATGAAGTTTGCTAAAATTAGTCTATCTCTTTTTAGGGCTACAACAATTGATGTAAGTGATAAAAATCATCAAAGGAGGGGGCTTGATTTGTTAATACTAGCTTGGCTTTCAAAAACTCTTTTTCATGCCAATGTTGGGCCTAATGCCATTTTTTGCTTTCATAAAAATTGAGGGCCTAAAAAATAATCATTTCATACCTTGAGTACCAAAAAAAGGGGGGTACCCCTAAACTTGTCATTTTCCCATTCATAAAATTCTTATTGAATAAAATGTGTTTAGCTCCCCAAATAATCCCTTGTGAATATTACAAGTGCAAGGATCCTTCTTTAAATAATTGAGAGAAGCTAGCATTACCTATGGAAGTAAAAAGTTTTATGCAAAAACTCACATCAAGTTAAGTTATCTCTAATGGTATCAAGCTCAGTAATCCCACTTATCAATAAGGTAGACACTTACAAAAATTGATGATGAAAATAATAATCCTTGCTAGGTTGAAAGCCTTTTGAAATAGCCTAGGAAAAGTTAAAGGAATTGAGAGAAAATATTCAACAATGGAAATCGTAATAGCAGGTTGATAATAAAAGTTTAGCATAATAAGGTCTAAGATATTTAAATGTTGAGATTAAGTAAACCAAGTTTAATTGCATTGAATGTCTTTGTGGTAATTATCATTATACACATATGCTGGCAAATGGTAAGCTATATCATAACCCTTCTTTGCCCTATTACCTTATTGTTTATCACACAACTAAACCTCATCAAACATGATTACCATATGGGTCCTTCCTCTGAACAACCAACTTTCATGATGATTGTAGAGGGGTTGATCTTTAGCAAGAACATGTTATGCTAGTATAGGGACATCAAAGTTTGAAATCTTTGTATGTGGCTTTATTAAAAAAAGAGGCTACTAGTGTGAAAACCTTTATACAAGAAGGCATATTAGGTGAAATTCAGGCAGCCTGCTAGTGGGAAAACATCTTTTAGGAGGCACATTAATAAAAAATTAGGGCATACCCACTAATGCAAAAATCTCCCTTGGGGGGCACGTTAGGCAAAAATTAAGGCAAGGACAAGACAAAAAAAAAGAAGAGTTTTGACAATCTGTAAGGAAGTAAGGGCATCACTGATCAATGACAAATTGTTCACCTTAATTCTTGGAAACCATAAAATCTTATACCACTTCAGATAAAAACTTTAATTCACTTTCAAATGAAAATGGACACCTTCCCTAAAAACAACCAAAACTCAATTCTTTCCTATGATGAGCCTAAGGAAAGAGTAATCTCGAAGAAAATGTTTCAACACGGGAGGCATAATACATTCATCATTTACATGTCTTCATTCAACATATTAGATAAGCACATTTGACATAGGCATCATTCATTTATTATCAAATGTGAGACATACATAAACTTGCACTTTTCATCACCATCAGTGTTAGTCTAATCATATATGCATAAATATTTTATCATCACCAGTTCATGCATGTACATTTTACTCATACCTTAATGTGTACATACCCTTTCATCCATGCATTGGACTCATGCATTTAATTACAAAGGCTCATATTCAACATTCAACACACAAGATTGCATATAAATATTTACATCACACAGATATGCATGTAGTAAAAAAAAAGAGTGAAGAAGAAGAGGTTGAGAAAACATTTACCATACACTTTGCCACCCTTAGGACTAGATTTCATATATCCTTTGATTAAATGAGGAAATGTGTTATTGCATTAATGTCTTATTGTGGTTATCATAAAATGCCAACATGATACAGCTATATAGGACCACTTTTATAAGCACGTTTGAACATTTTATAAACTGAATGAGTATAATGTCTTAAAAAAAATTTCTCTCGAGTCTTTTACCTCTTGTTGTTGCTCTCACCACCCATCTTCAACCAATGAGTTTGGTTATCTCGAGAAGGACCTGTTGCCTATTCTTTATATAGATTAGAAGTCTAAAATTTAGAAAGTCTTAGGTGCAATATTTATTTTTGGAGGTAACTACTTCCACAAGTTGTGATAACTAGCAATGAAAGTGACGGATATATCTCCTCCTCTAAGGGACAGTGGGCAAGTGACAAAGCCTTCGGTCTTGCCAAACTGCCTCACACAATGGTCAGGGATGCAAAAAGTAACCTTCTGAAAACTAGTTAGAGGAATATACCCGGACGTGCTGCTGTGCCGCAAGTACTATAAGCAAATCTAAGAGTTTTTGAAACTTATATCATCATCGATTAAAGCGCTTAGCTAAGAGACCTATTGCTCAACCCCTGTAAAAAGGCGCATGATAGCTTTAGAAAGCAAATGCTTCAAACTATAAGATCTAAGAATATGAGGAGGAGGGTTATCTAGTAGGTAAAGCTTCTCTTATAACCAGAC
>CANXYI011816207.1:0-18904 GCA_948208565.1 Hura crepitans
AAACCCATTTTATTAATAAAATACCAATTAATTAAATAAAAATATTTTGGTTATTTTTCCAATCGCGTGAAAAATCATTTTCTAATTATTATAGCATTCATGGAATATACAAGGAAATAATTCGGCAATAAAAATATAATACAGGACAATTACCTAAAATACATCCTAACCAAATAAATAATAAAAATAAAATTACATTTTGGGACACCTAAAATACAATTTAACCAAAAATAGGTAATAATAAAAGAAATTAGTAGAAAAATACATAGAACACAGAATAAAATGGAAAGCACAAAATAATGGGTCATTATTAGATAACTTCATCGAGATTTAATGAGGTGGCTGAAAAAATAACAACCAGATCCCAAATAATCAAACAACTCGCATCACAACAACAAAAATAAAATATTAGTATGCGAAGCAAAAATAGACAGACAAAAATAAAAATGAACAGTCACAAATATGAAAAATATTTCACAAATAAATTATCACATCTAATTAGTGGATGGATAAAACAAAAAGAAAAAGGAAAGTAGCAAAAATGATAGAAATAATATATTTGAATGCGAAGCAAAAATAGATAGGCAGACAGAAATAAAATAAAAATAAGCAGTCACAAATATAAAAAAATATTGTACAAATAAATTATCACATCTAACTAATAGATGGATAAAGAGAAAAGAAAAATGAAAGCAGTAAAAATGACATAAATAATATATTTGGATGTGAAGCAAAAATAGACAGGTAGACAAAAATGAAATTAAAATGAGCAATTGCACAAATGTAAAAAATATTGCCCTATAAATTATCACATCTAACTAGTAGATGGATAAAACAGAAAGAAAAAAAATGAAAATAATAGAAAAATGGGTCAGTTAACACATTGAGTATATTTGCCTTTAGAGAAGATCTCGACCGGATCGAAAAACTATGCTTGAATCTTCAGAAAATCCAAAAAAATGGTGTTGAAAGAGTGTTTTTTTTGCCTTTTTAGTGTATTTTCTCCCTCTAAAAATTTTTATCTCTCCTCAAAATGACCAAACTTGCTAAGGAAAAACCCATTTTGCTTTTATACATGCTTCTCGAGGCTGAAATCTATTGTTTTTGGATGAAAATGGCTGTTTTCATCCAAAAAGGGCCATTGGCCATTTTGGGGCGTTCCCTTCACGAAAACGGCATGTTTTGGCCAAAATGGTCAAAATGGCCATTTTTTGATTGCCAAAATAGCTGTTTTGGCAATCAAAACGGCTGTTTTGAGCCTAGAACATCCATTCCCTTCGCAGAAACGGCTATTCTTCCAAAACGACCATTTTCTCTTTAAAAACGGCCGTTTTGACCTCTTTTTTTTTGAGGAAAATTTTGAGATCTTCAGTTCGGATGTAAAAAAATCTCTTTTATTAGGATTTTTATCCTTTTCATCATCATTAGGCAAACCAAACATAAGAGCCCCAGAGACCCAGTGTCTACAAATAATATCATGAAAAATAATATCATTATGATTAAATTAATGCCATCCACCATCATTTAGCCATTTAACCCAGTTGCATACTCTTTTGTCTATAACTAGTAGACAAGACTTCAAAACTGGATAATAGGAATATCTTGGCCACAAAGGCCATGAGTGTGTGATGGCTTATTTAGACCTATGCAGCTACCACACTTGCTTATAAGTGTGTATGTGTAGTGGCTCTATAGATCTATATGGCTGCTGCACCAACTTGAGTTATGTGTAGTGGCTCTATAGGCTTATACAGCTACTACACCAGCTTAGGTATGGCAGTGGCCCTATGGACCTATATGGCTACTACACTAGCTTAGGTATATGTAGTGGCCCTATGGACCTATACGGCTACTGCACTAGTTTAGGTATGTGTAATAGCCCTGTAGACCTATACGGCTACTGCACTAGCATGAGTTATGTATAGTGGCTTTATAGACCTATACAACTACTACACCAGCTTAAGTTATGTGCAGTGGCTTTGCAAACATATACAACTACTACACTAACCTATGTATATGTGTAATGGCTCATCTGAACCTATATGGATGCTAAACTAGCCTAAAGGCATAGAAGTACTCTAGTAGCTACTAGCTATCCCTAATTGTCTAGTTAACCTATCCAATCTAGGTTGTCTACCCATGTAGGCTGTCATTGTGGTTAATTACAATTCACATAGTTACCATAAGTTGTGTTCATTTTACAAAAAAGTGGCCAACAAATGACCATAGGGAAACTAATTAGATTTTTTTTTAATCTTCCATGCTTTATTATTCATTTTTATGCACTTTAATCCAATATCACAATCATACAAGTTCATGTACCAATTCATGCTTCACATTTACTTTCTCAATTTCTCAACACTTAGATTATATGCTTAGTTACTTGCTTACTTCATTTCTAATTATTGCTTTATTAGTCATGATTGCACATCATTATAATACTCATAAAGTATGAAAACACTTCTTTACTCATCACTAGGCCATTTGGCCACATACATGTACAACTGGCATCATTAACAGCATGTATAACAACTTATGCCAATTATTCATTCTTCATGCTATTTAATTTCAAACACACACGCATTTTTATTGTAATATAGCATATAACTCAAAACATCTTTTAAAGACATTCATATGTCACTATTTCATTTTTTACATATTCTTATTTTCATACTTTCTATCATAGTATTCCATATTCAAGCTATATCATAATCATCAAATACACCTTACTACCTTAAGTCCATGATGTTTAAGTCCTAGTACATATTTAAGTCTAAGATGTTATTCTCATCATATTTAAGCCATTCTTACATGTAAATGTCATGATCTTATTAGTTATAGGTATTACTCACAAATCATATTCATCTCATATATTATTTATGGTGGTTGCTCTAAGCATATACATATGTCATCTTTGTCTATCTTATTTCACATTGTTAATATGAGCATGCATCAATATATAGTTCTTTGCATCAATATCACATCATATATCATAATTCCCATAACCAATTTAAATTGCATACCTTGCACTATATTTATAGGTAAACATTTCCTTTTGCTCATTTATTTCTCTAGAGATGTATGTACATTAATTTGTCATCAATTGTCTCATTTTAGCATAACATAATATGTGAACTTGTACTCTTACATATTCTATTAAATTTAAGCTATACAATGTCACACATTTCTTGAAAATTTATTTTTAAGTAAGATCAAATCAATTTTTTAGGAATAATATCTTACCACACGCATCTTGTCTATCTATCATATCATTAACCATTTCATTTTAACATAACATGTATACATACACGATAACATTAATAATTCATAACCATTTTACAAAATATCACACATAATACTCTATAATTCATTTTAGGCAAGACTATATCCCTTTACATTTTGTAAACATCATATTATCCATTTATTATGTCTCTATATTTTTTATCATCTTAAATTCCTTACTTCAATTTTAATCATTCAATTCTTAAACATTCCACACACATGAGCATGTTACTCATATTACTTTTTGGCATAATAAATAAAAACGTATTAATAAAATACATATCACATAGTTTTACTTCTAATCCTTAATCATATACATATCTTTTCCATATACAAGATAAGCATTTAGCATATATCCATTGATTACACTTCTAATATCATAATCTTGACTGTGATTACCATCCCATTAAGGAATTACACTATTTGACTGAGTATAAGACTTGATCACAACTTAGCATTACATAGTTATTACATACATCTCACCATTTTCCTTAAAACCAAATTGCATTATAATTTACATTAATCAAGCCACATTCAATTTCATATCTAAACTAATATATTATACTTCTATTTAATTTATGTGTCAAGCTAATTAAGCACTTGAGCAAGCAAGTCTCCATAAAACTTACTCTTTCAACAAGTGAACATACTTTAAACATACCATATAGTTTAATTTTATGATTTCAATATTATGTAGAATTCTTTATTTATATGGAATAAGTACTAAGAAATTTAACAACATAATTATCACTCTTATCAACTTCTTATTTGAACCCAAAGTATCACCCTTGATTCTCTATTCATTATAAAATCCATATCATTTAGCTTATTAGCATACATAAGCATAGTCTAACACTACATATTCATTACTTAATATTCCAATATGTTTTCCAAGGCTAAACTAAATCTTAACTTATATTATTATTCTCATATAGTATAATTCCATTATGCAAAATCTAAGCACATGTTAACTCCTTAATTTCATCATACAAGATCAATAATTTCATGTACATAGCGATTTAGTCAAATAATCTCAAAGCAACAAGTAATTTAACCAACATCAAGCTTGCATATAATTTATTTATCTCATCATTTTAAGACATATTTACTTATATTTAATATTCTAAACCAATTATACATCAATTCATATTTAAAGCATGAAATTTACATACACATATATGCATTAATCACACACTTTTTACATACAAAATTTTATATAGACACATTATAATGGATACACTTACTTGAATAGCCTTAAATTACTTTTTAAAGCTTCCATAAACCTTATTTCCTTTTTTTCCCTTAATTTCTTCTCTATCCTTCTTTAACATACTTTTAATTACACCATAAAAATTTGTAATAAATAAAATACTCATCCAAAAATCAAAACAACCACATATATGTCTTCTTAGGGCCACAATAGACATTAAAACATATTAGAACTTAAAAATAACCAATTACCTTTAAGGTGGTTACTATTTATCAAGCTCTTCCAATCCAAATCTCACCTATAAAGAGACCACTCCAATGCAAATTGACACTTGATTAATAATTTTTATGTGTTAAATTAATGATTTGATGAAAGTAAAATGGGTTATGAGGGAGGAAAAGAGACCATGTTGAGCTTGTATGCTTAATAATAGTGGTGGCATGAGAGAAAGATAAAGAAGATGCAATGAGCTACAAGAAAAACATCCCTTAGCTACTAGAATTGGAGCTTTTATATCACCAAATTAAGGGCCAAGATTATTTCATTAAAATATCTAATGGCTTATATTAAAGCCAACTAAAAATTTTTATTTTTTTACTTTAATTCTCTTTTTATTTTTGATTTTCCATTCTTCTATCAATTTACATATGTTATTATACATATGATCTCCTAAAAGCCCCAAAATGATCGAAATCAAAAACCTCAAAAAATCGATTAAAAATGATACTTTATATCTCATTTTATTTTTATAAAATTCTCATAAACTTTAAAAATTTCAATTCTAATTCCATTAAAATCCTAAAAATTTTTGAGTATTGGATTGTGACAATCTCGAGTTCATCCGAGTAAAAATTGAAATATTTTTTGGTTTAACTTTAACTATGTCACTATTCATAGTACACTTGTAATGCCCCTGTCACCCCCTTACATATATTGTCCGCTTTGGGCCACTGCCCTTCACGGTTTTGTTCTTCCTGACCCTCCTTAGTACGAGTATGACAGCGAGGATGCTGTGTCATAAGGTGGGGAGGACCATGCTTAGGGCGGATAAGAAACTTATCCCATATCGGAATGGAGGGAAGATGGTAAAGACGCATTCCCTTGCAGATGCGTTTTAGGTAAAGGGGTGGTTTGGATTTCATAGGAAGTCCGGAGTTAAACGCGTTTGGACCAGAGCAGTACCAAGATGGGTGACCACTTGGGAAGTCCTTCCCTTTGCCCAAGAACAAAACTGTGAAGGGCAATGGCCCAAAGCGGACAATATCTGCAAGGGGGTGACAGGGGCGTTACAACACTACTATAAGAACATAACTTTTATTTTTAACCATCTTAATGCCTTTATATCCATTTTAAACTTTGTCTAAAAAATTTTTAAAATTAATACTATCATTTTGTGAAATCAGTATGACTCGAGTCTCGGGAAGCACTGTTCACAGCTCGAGAGGTATTATTCATGAACACTCTCGTTATTATTTGTTTATCATTTGAATGATCTTATTTCTTTGCCAAACTATATCCATAGCCTATTTATAACACAAAACCTTGATCAGTAGGGTTAAAAACTTTATTCTCATACTAGGAGTCACTATCCAAAACTTTGTGATTCACTATTCATAATATTACTCATTATCCCTCATTAAACATCAAAACAACCTTATATTCATATAAAATTACACCCATAGCCTATTTACAATATATACCATTGATCAGTAAGAAAATCTTGATCATGTCTTAGAAGTTACTATTCATGATCCCTATGTTTTAGTATTTAAAACCCCGAGATTTTTGGATGTTACAAATAAAGAATGCCTTTATGCTATAAATGAATGTTTAATAAACATAAAATATCCATATTACATATGTGCTCTATGACATAAAATTAAAAATCTCCCACTTGCATTAGAGCCAATCTCTAATGTATCTAATGCCCATATTATTTACAAGGAGATCGAATTTGTTATGTGATTGTGCCTTTGTGAGAAGATTAGTAGTATTCTGATTGGTGGGAACTCTTTCAATCTTTACATCTTACCTACTAACTATCTCTTAGATTAGATGGTAGTGTCTGAGGATATGCTTAGATCATTAATGAGACTATAGTTTTTGTAAGCACTTGGATGTTAGGTCTATAACTTTCATATGGATTCGAACTTTGACCTGACACAAAAAGCTTGCAGTGCAACCTAAATTGGAGAAAAAAATAGGGATATATGGCAGTAGCAGATTAATTCTAATAAGGTTATAGGGATAAAGCCCCCATAGTATGAACTTATTTACTTTTTTAGCATATGATGATAGCCAGAGACAGGCCTAAGAAATAAGGCAAGAAACCTAAAACAAAGTCCGCACAAACCATCAGGGTACAAGTCTGTATGGACCATCATAGAACTAGCCTAAAGGAATAAAGTCCATGGCCCATGCTCTACTAGGACAAATCAAAGCCTTAGTTAGCATAGACCTATGACCTTAAACTAAGGCCCGTATAGACCTTCCATTAAAAAGCTTCTAGAAACTTAATCTTCCTATTTGGACTCTGATTCCTAATCTTACTAGAACTCTCTTCCTTCTGGATAAGAATACTATCCAAAAACCATATAAATGCCCTTTCCATTAACCTATTTCATCAAGAATAGTCATCATGGATTATCACCCAATTTTTGAGAGTCTAACATGAAGACTTGAAAGTAGGATTTGCTCTACTAGTCCTAAACTCTTACTGAAATAATTATTCTTCCAAAACCCAACATTTATCTTATTGCTTGGTGTTAACTTTAAGGTACGATCTAAGGCTTCCTCATTCTTTATCTTTATTCATTCTATTCATGTCTTTTCTTTAATCGAGGATCTCCTAGGATTAAATGACATGTGATGTGATTCTATGTAATCCCTATGTCGATTATAGGAATAAGTTAACATTTTAAATCATTTTCATCATATTTTAATCGTTCATTAGAAAATTGCAATTACACTTACTTTCTGAAACTGATGTCTAATCCACATAGACCTATTTTAATGGATGTTAAGGTTTATGTAAATTTATTATTTGAATATGTATATAATACTAAGTCTATATAGACTAATGTTTGATAATAGTTTTATGTTCATCTTCTATATTCTATTTTAACCCATTGTATTAAACACTATAGCATGTTATTGTTTTGTATTTATATCAAGTATGCACTTTCTAATATTTTCTAGTCATTTTGTTTTTTAGTATGCATATTATCAATATTCTGGAATTAATGTTAGGTCCATTCAAACTCACTTTCATGAGGAGTGTTGTTCGCATAGACATATGGTTTGAAAGTATGTGTTCCATATATAGTCTGTACGAATTTAATTATGCTAAAATTATTTATGTTTTTCTCTCCATGACTAATCATTTTAGTCATCATCTTATTCATAATAGTTATTTGTGCATATTCCATAATTATTCATATCTACATGAACATTTATAACATGTAATATTGTTATCTTGTTAGGCATTGTTATTAGGTCCTCATAAACCTCTATTTGTGTTATTATTTATTTTCTATTGAGTTGTGTAAGATTAACCATCTATGTTGGATGTGAGTTCTAGATGGACATATTAGTCATGACATTTTATAGTCCGCATGGAATGGACCGAGGACCATATTGAGTTCTCATGGACTTGCCAATGCAGAGACAAGACCAATTTCTTATGCCTATTTTGCTTATATTGGTTTTTGTACCCTTTATCCCTTTTATTTATTTTAGGTTGTAATAGGTAGTTTAACAACTTGTTTTACACATAAAAAGTCCAATCTCACATCAACAATTTTTCTATCTAATTAATTAGGGTTTTCATAACAAAATGTTTTGAGTTTTCCTTGATAAAAGTCATATAAAAAATGTATTTTAATAAAAGGCCAATCTCTTAAGATAGGAGTTAGGCAATTACCACCAAATCCTTTGGAATTATGGGTAGTTGTCAAGTTAAAGAACAACTAATAAATGACCTAGTTTGTGGATGCTCAATTTACATTAATGCTTATTGTACATTCTAAATGTTGCAACTTATTTTCTTCATATGAAAACGTGATATGTATGCTTTCAAACTAAAATGCTTGCTTGCATGATACGAGATTGATAAACGTTAGAATATCAAAGAAGGTATGTTATTAGGGCATAAAAAAGATCTAATTCCAAAACCTTTCTAAGCAATAGATAAGAGGTACTAGTGTAAAGGCAAGTGGTTACTCCAAATACTAACTGTCTCATTCTCGATACAACTTCTTTATAGTGGTGACTCCACTAGGGACTAAGAATTGAATTTGAAAGTTCCCAAATAATATGGCTTCTAATATTCTAATTTTTATCGGTTCCATGCATTTCATCTTATATAAACTATCCCTTTTACCCTGTATGGTGTTATGAACCATGAACCCATTTTTCATTCAAGAATAGGGAATTGCTAGCATATCCATAACTCATAAGCCTTGTACCTTTGGGTATATCAAATAGTGAAATAACCAATTGCCATTATCCTTGACTGGAAAGACCCATTAAAAGGGACCCCTATTTTTAGGAACCATAAAGCCTTTTTAAACCAAACCTTGAAGCCCATATAGTTAAGCTTAGCAACTTGCCCTAAGTTGTATGACCCTAAGTGTTTGTAACGGCATTATGATTGCTATGTGAAACTATTACATTTAACCTTATTTGAAGTGGGGCTAAGCCTATTGTGCCTTTTATTTGGAATAGGCCTAGCCTAATTTCACCTCAAACAAGATTTCAATGTTATAGGCCATTATTTTTACATGTATTTTAAATATGAGAGGTTATTGGGCCTAATTTAACCTATAATCGAACCTATGCATCCCTCGATAATGCTTAGGTAAGCTCAACTAGGAAGAATTGCTAAGACCATATATGTGAGAGTAATAAGGTCAGAAGGCTTATTGATTGTGTTTGTCCTTATACACCTAACTTGTATCCTTTTTTGTGTTTGTATACACATGCATAACATTGTAGTGTACCTACTCTATGACATAAACTTCTTGCTTTTATGAAAACTCATACTTGGTAAATATACATTGTAACATACTTATCCTATATATCTCATTCATAACATAAGCTTTTTCATTCCATACATCCATGTAATAATTTGGTAGACATGCATTGTGAATAAGTACACTTCACTCTATAACATGACACATTAACCATACATCAAAGGTTACCATCTTGTAAAAGTTATTGACTTTTTAATCAAGCATCTTGTGTTCTCACTCATGCGTTAACTATCCATACCATGCATTAACATATATGTATATATCATATTTGTTCTTGAGATGCCATTCATACATAAAACACATGTTACATATCATGTATCATGACTAACCCTTTGTTTTATAGCCACCATTGATCCATCTTCAGTTTACCAAGAGGAGAAATCATGTTTGGAGATAAAGTAGTAACAAAAGACATGCTAAATGAGATTTTTCAAGACATAGAGAAGAGAATGATGGCGACTATGACCTGTACACTATCAAGTATATATGTCTAGGGAGATAAAGGCTAACCTTCTATCATTGACAATGGTAAGAAAAAATGGCTAAAGAAGAAGACAACTAGGTTTCTAACAAAGAAATACCACTTCCACCACCCAAGTATGATAAAGAGGATCCTATCAAAAAGCTTAATGAAAAACTTAAAGCTATGGGTTATTTAGTGATCGAGGGCAAAGACATCAACCTAGAAGACATTAGCTTGAAGCCTGATCATGCCATTCACCACAAGTTTAAAATGCAAAATTTAAGCAAGTTTAATGGCACTTTTGACCCGAGGACTCATTTGAAGCAATGTGCAATAGCTATAAGGTTGACCTATCTATTAAAAGCACAAATAGTAAGCTTATTTAGTATGTCTCTAACTAGGCAAGCCTTAGATTGGTTCCATAACTTAGAAAAGAAGGTCAAAGTGAACTAGGAAATTTGGCCCATGCGTTCAACAAGCAATACTCAAACAATGCAATTATCGAGGTGACCCTCAAAGACTTGGAACTAGTTTGCCAAAAAACCAATGAGTCTTTTTTAGAATACTTAGAATGATGGAGGGCCAAAGTGTTAAAAATGAGGAACAAACCTGAGGACATAGACCAAACCAAAATGTTCATAATGAATGCCAATAATTACATGAATGCTGGACTTACTGCTAAAGGCATCACCATGTGGGAATAACTTAAAGACATAGCCATTAATGTGGAAATGACCTTTCAAAATAAAGGAATAAAAAAATAAAGGCACTAAAAGCAATGATGACATTAATAGCTCAAGTTAAATTGTAAATGTTAACATAGTGAACACTTATTGCTTCTCTAAATTGGGTAAACCTATGTCTTGGTGTTTGATCAAGCTCATAAAAAAAGAGAAACTCTAACCATTACCATACCAGCCTTTAATTGGGCTATTTTCAACTAAACATAGGCATGACCTATATTGTGTCTATCATAAGAAGATAGGGCATCTTATAGATGATTGCAAGAACCTTTATCATGCCATTTAAAATCTCATTAATGCCAAGCAAATACTTGATCTAGAAGGCAAAAGCTCTACCAATTAATCTTCTTTCTCTTTTTTTTTAGTTTAGTTTTGAGCTTTTGTAATCTTTTCAAAAAAATAAAATGATGAATTTACATTTAGATATTAGTATAGAAACATTTAAGCTTTGATCCTGTGGATCATGTTTTTGCAAAGCATATTAACTTTGGCTCCCTTCTGAAAGATGGATTAATGATTAATAGGCATCACTAGGAATTATCACCAAGACATCTATGCATTAAAGTGCTTATGACATGCATTATAATGCGTACTTGTAGGAATAGTTCATATCATCCTCACAAACTTACATTTAGTCATACCTTATAATAATCATTCATGCGTCATCACCATGACATGCATTACATCATAAGACATATAATATTAACTCTCACCATACTATTTTCATAAGTTGTACAAGCACGACACTATTCTAGGACTTCATGCTTTCATGCATACTACTTAGGCTCAGTTATGCATCATTCATCCATACATATATTACCATCCACGTAGTATCACCTCACCTAATGCAAGTATCACATGTAACGTCCCAAAAATCCTAGTAATTATGAATATTACTTTCCCAAAATGAATAGTGTTCTTGAGACCTCGAGATGCATGAAAGTCACTTGGAGAAAATATTATTGATAAAATAATTATTGGTAAAGTTTGAAGTCAATTGAAAGTCATTAGGGTGGTTAAAAACACTAAGAAAGATTTTACGGCAGTGTCTTAGGAATAGTGACCAAGGCAAAGCTGAACTGTAAAATAATTTAAAAGTTGCTCAAAAAATTATAAAAATATTATGACCTGATACTCAAAAATTCCAACAAATCCAATGGCATAGAAATCAGAATTTTTCGATATCGAAAAGTAATTTTTCTAGGAATCAGGTGACTTGAAAACACCATAATAAATTTAATTTATTAAGTTTTGAGCCCAAATTTTGAGGATAACTAGAAAATAATAAAATTTAATTTTTGAAAAATGATGATTTTTGGAGTTTAGGAAGTGAGGGAAAATTAGAGAAAATGCTGAAATAAATAATTTTTAAAGAGGGGTATAAATATGGACATAATTGCAAAAATGCCCTTAAACACTATTCATCATCTTCTTAATTTTTAGCAACCATGTTCCCTCTCCTCTCCCATTTTCTTCCTTTTTGTTCTCTCTTATTAAGCCAAATTAGCCTACCAAAATTGAACTGTAGAGCCTCCATTTCGTAAAAATCATATAGGAAGTGAAAATTTCAAAAACGAGTGCTCAATGTTCACGATTTTACAACCTTGTAAATAGTAACTATGAATTTTTCGGGTAAGATTTTCTGACTTTCGTTATTTTTCCTAGAAACTAGGAGTGCCTAAAAGTCCATAAATGGTCATAGATTTATTTTTAGAGGTTCTATTGATTTATTATGAATTTTTGAATTTTTTATATGGTTATGTTAGGAAATTCCGCAATCAACCGAGACAAGGGCAAGGAGAAGGTTTAAACGGGTCTCGAGAGGTCCGTTTGGACATCACAGTATGTGAAATTGAAGTACTTTGTGTGAATTTTAATTAAAAGTAAAAAATACCATAATATGTTAAATTGACTATTAATGCACATTTAATGTAAATTAACTTAATGTGCATAAATATATGCATAATGTGATGTTAAATGAGTGTATGAATGTGTTTGAATGCATAAATCATTTAGAGATTGAAAGAAAATGATAAAATGGACAATTAGGACCTATTATGTAACATTATAGGTTATGTGATCTTAAAATGAACTTGTATGGTCACCTAGACTTAAAACAAGTATATATCACTTAAATGATATAAATAAGATTGAGTGGAAATGAATTATAATGTTAGGATGGTTATATGTAACATAAGGGAAATAAAGGCATAAATGGACATGAATTTTCATGATGACCTTAGATTGAGTTGTAAACATGAAATGTAAGTTAAGAATCCATAATTAAAGTTGATAACTAGTTGAAAAACATAAGTTAGCATAATGTGTATAAAATGGGCCGATGGGCCTAAAACTGTGTCTTAAGTAATAAAGCAGTTTTATTCATTCCTGTGGCTAAAACATGTATATTAAGAGCTGTAACAACTCATTTAAGATGGTGAAATTAAAAATAATGTTTTTTTTAGCCCATGAGATGCGACAACCTAAGAATTGGATAAGTTGACTAGTCAGCTAGGGGATATAATAGCTGCTAGGGCACTTTGGTGCTTAGATGTATCCAAAGGTTCACTTTTAGTCTTACTTATGGATGTGTGTGTCGACATCTTATGATCACGCGAGTGCAACTGCAAGGTTCCAAGATGGAAACCACTACATAGACATACGCGGGTGGAGCTGCAAGGTTCCATGGAGGAAATACTTGCACAATTTATGTTGGTGCAGCAGCCATTAAGTCTAAAATATGAACCACTGCACAACACATTATCCTGTTATCCATAGAATTGTAATGGTTTTCATAGGCAGTAAATTGTATATATGAATAAGGAAGAAAAAGACCAATAACTTGCAATGCATGTAATGTGATAAAATGGCTAGAAAATTATCATAAAATAAAAAAATGACCTAAAAAGAATGATAATTGAATATGTGATTAGATATTGATGGGCATGAATGAGCTATGGACATAGTGCATGGTTTATGCCATAAGTTGCTTCTATTTCCTCATATAATGCTGGTACTTAATTGTATGCATATGCATGAGCATAATTGTATGGCAATGAATGCATGAATCGATTTAAATGGCTTTAATAGCATAGATTATTTCAATTTCACCAATAAGCATTATGCTTAGCATGTCGTGTGTTTTACGATGCATACGTACAAAGACAAGTGATAAAGAAAGCCCTAGACATCAAGCAAGCTGACTTAAAGATTTTGTCATTTTGGTAATCTTTGTAATTAGAGTGATGTATTAGGGAGCATTCAATATATATGTAAAGTGGGTTGGGTTACATCTAATTTAATTTATAATCTTTATAACTAAAGAACTTTATTTTGGATTGTGTGATACTTGAACTATTTTAAAGTTGTGAATTGCATACTTCACTTGTATGATATCTCTTCCTAAGGTGGAGATGTCATACTATGATTTGAGTGTTGCTGTGTGATCAGAAGGATCACAAAATGTTGAGAAATGGATGTATAGATATAGAAGTGTGTTTTATAATGCAGGTTGACATAGGAAAATTTTTGGATAGTGCCCGGTGCAGCCGTTATACTGTTGGAATTTTAGCACGAGGATTCCTAATTTTCCATGTGCAATATTGTAGGAAAATATTTTTTTGAAAATCATATTTTAACATACTATCTTATTTAAAAAGAAATGTTAAATAATAATATTTGGGTAGATTGAGTATCATATCTCGATATGTGTGCACACCTTAGTCAGGCTCGATGACAGATTAGAGTTTAGATCGAGTAAAGGGTGTCACATCACATGCATTCATTCATTTAATATCGAAACCTCACTCACATCTATATGCATTTGTATGTATACATTTGGATATTATACCTAGGCATTATGATGTATAATTCATCATATAGACTTTAGTCACCTAGTATCACCTCATCTAATGTAGTGGGAAACTCATTCATATCTATATCTATATGCATTTTTCATTACCCTTGCATCATAATAAGGGTACACTATACATAGCATCACAATGCTTGAAACACACATCATATCACATTTTCACTCATGCTTTTATAAGGAAAAGACTTACCCCTTCTTTTTTTTAACACTCTCTACCACTAAAATGGCAACTAAGCTTAAAAACAAAGGCAAAAATTAGCTTGTGACTAGAGGCATAATGAATAAAGCGATGGCAGTATTGGAACAAATGATGATAACACTTGTAAAAGAAAAGATTAAAGAAAGGTTTGGTCCTAAAGTCCAATAACAATGCATTCAGGGAAATCCAATAGACATAAACTTAACTAAAGAGGCAAGCAATGGCTAATGAATTAAGCCAAGGAAGTTTCCACATAGATTTGCCTATCTAAATAGGCCTTTGTCAATAATGCTTAAGGAATTGAGAGAGATAAACCTCCTTTGACCTTTAATAGTTGAACATCAGTTCTCACCACTTCCACCTAACCATCACCACAATCTATACTATACTTATCATTAAAGGACTGGCCACCTGACCAACAACTGTAAAGCTTGATGTCGAGCTATCTAAAACCTCATAGACCATGGTGCAATACCTAATCTTGAAGATCACCCATTACTAGACCTCACTGCCATTCCTTAATTCTCTAAAAAGTAAGGTTTTCTCTTCCTGACCTTTAGTTTGCCACCTCATAGGCCAAGTATTAACCAATTGTAGGATTATGCCAATCATGGATAGAGAAAGATTCAATAAAGATATGATAAAGTGTCTTTGTTTTCTTTTTTTAGTTATTTCTTTCCTTTATGCTGGAAAAATTAAGGTTTAATAAAACATTATTTTGGCTTTTCATGAGCATCTTTGTTTACATCATTTATTGCATAGCATGGTACTCTTGAAAGTGAGTTGAGAGATTTTAAAAAAAGCTAAGAAACAAAAAAAAAAGAAAAAGAAAAATGAACAAACATGATTAGCTTAATCTACAAGTACCACAAATAGTTCATAATTTTTTTAAGAACGGCTTACCACTGCTACACACAATTCTAAAAATTAAAACTTGATCTTTCCTTGTAAAGTATGAGAAATATCCTGAACATGAGATGAGAGATAAAAAGAAATAAAAAATTAGGGGCAACTAAACCAAAATGAATGCTTCCTTCGTTCAATCTTAAAAGAGGTCCAAATTCAATAGCCTCTAAAAATTAAAGCATCAAATTCATGTTTCCAAAAAGAGTTCTATCCAATTAGTTTCTTTAAAACCTAAGAACCATTCTAAACATAAAACATTTTTTGGTTCTTACTCATATAAAAATCCAAAGGTCAGAAGGCTTTAAATGTCAAAACTCCAAAGCTTATAAAAATAGAAAGATTTACCTTAAGCCTCAAAGAATTAAGCATTCTCTTTTAAACTATGGTTACCCTCATTAAAAAAAAGGAGAAAGTTTTCTAATTCCCACTAGGCCAATCAATCAAGAGCATGAGCCTAAGTAAAAGTTAGGGAAATTGAGGGAAAATATTTAGTCAAAAAATCTTTAGACTAGTTAATAACATGGATATAATCAATGCAATACGTGGAAAAGTCAAAAGAATAACATTAATCCACTAAATTGAAGCACCTACTAAGGGATATGTGGCTAGCATACACAAAAGCCACCAATTAATATAAGAAGTTCCCTCTACCTATTGCATAATCAAATAAGGTACTGGGGGCATAAAGCTAGTACTCACACAATTTATCTATCAATTGGAGAAACCTCCTCAAAGCACCTCACAATGTATGCTTTGAAGCCAAACCTCAAATTATCCTTTTGTCATATCTATGCATTCCAAAGGGTGCAAGTTTAGATTCAATTAATCAGACATAGCATGATTAGATCCTAAGCCTTAACCAAATATGGATAAGCTAAATTCAAAAAAAAAAATGAAAAAAAGAGAAGAAGAAGCTCGCTAGGTTGAAAACTCATAAAGGGTAGCCTAGACAAAAATTAGAGCATACCTCGCTAGATCAAAAACCCGCAAAGGCTAGTTTAGGATAAAATTAGAGGTTGAGAGAAAATATTTAGCTAGAAAATCTTTAAACTAGTTAATAACAAGGATACCATTATGTGCAATCACATACATTTGCATGTTCTATCACTTGTTCATCATAATCATTCATTCTTTAGCCACACATACTCTCCATAACGAATTGACATTTTGCCTCACCACTGTTATGGCACATTCCATTCAACCTATTTTTATACACCTTCTCGAACCTTTTCATCACCTTAACTTGACCTATTTCTTCATGAGACATCTCATTCACATTACCCTAACCTAGCCTATCACTTCATACCTTCAACCTGAGTTTTCTATAATGAGTTTGAGAGGAGAGTGATCTCAATAACGAAACATGCACTAGCTCATACACCCATACATTCATTTTAGGAAAAGATACCCATTTGCCTATTCATCATTCATCTATCATAAGAGAAAATTCAATCATTTATCATAAGAAAAGTTGTATTCATTATTCAATATACATTTGCCTTCATCATTTATCCATCATAATAGAAGATTCATTCATTTATCATAAGAGAAGATTCATTCATTTATCATAAGAAAAGATGTATTCATTATTAAATATACATTTGCCTTCATTATTCATCCATCATAAGAAATGATTCATTCATCTAGGGAAAGATACAATCATACATCCATATAGGAAAATAAAAGTTAGATTCACCATTCACTTATCTAGGAAAAACTCAAGCAAAAGCACACACACCACTTCATTTATGTTCATCTAGAATGCACAAACTCATGTTCATTCATTAGGTAGCCAAACCTGTAGGTCACCACATTCATCACTTACTTACCACATCACATTCATCACAAATCCATATGGAAAATTAGATACACACATGTATTAGTATCACTAAATTCATGCATTCATCTAAAGAGAATTAAGTGCAAGCACGTACATGCACATTCATCAGTTATTAGGTATGCATAAATGCATACATTTCATTCACATCCATTCAATATGCATAAGCGTTTAGAATACATAGCTCAAATCAATTTAGCATGATAAACATCAGTTCAGCCACATTCAGTTACATTGTATCAGCACACCTTTATTCAAACTACAAACATTTAAACACGCTAACATGCCTTTTCCCTATGCATGAAAACATACACTATTCTTTAATGCTTTAACTATTATGCTATGGATCAAACATTATGCATCTATACTTTTTCTCATGCATGCAACTATGCATCAGACATCATTAATACTTTCCATGCATGTAACCAAACATGCATTAAGCATCATATGTATAATACATGTATTTTTCATTTATCTCTATATTCCTTTGCTTGAACATGCATCATCCATTATCAACACCTCACATGAAAACATGTACTAATCCTTTCTTTTTTCCTTGTATGCAAACATGCATTATCCCTTTTTCTCTACATGTAAACATGCATTATCCTTTTTTTTTCCTACTTGAAAACATGCATCAACCATCATCCCTAATCAATACCTTAATGCATAAAAGACTTGCATTATTCATAATTCTTTAATGTATCTCTTATGCATGAAAACATGAATCGACACATCTTTTTTTGAATCACTAATAAGTTTCTATGTTCTTTATGCATGAAAACATGCATCATCTATTATCAACACCTCACATGAAAACATATTCTAATCCTTTCTTTTTTTTCTTGCATACAAACATGAATTACCCCTTTTTCTCTGCATGAATACATGCATTATCCCTTTTCTCTACATGAAAACATGCGTTATCCCTTTTCTTTACTTGAAAATATTCATTCTTCAAAATTACCGACATATTTTTCATGTATGAAAACATGCATCTTCCATGCACATTAAACATATATGGAGCAAACTACCAACTTTCCAAGCCACTAAAAGGTGCAAATGCTAAGCCGTAAAGAGGTGCAAATGACAAGCCACTAAGAGGCACAAATGATCAGTCACCAAGAGGTATGAATACCTAACCACCAAGAGGTGCAAACACCAAACCACTAAGAGACATGAAACAGTGGGCTAGATTGCGAAGAGGTGAAATAACAAAAGCAAACAAAACTTTAGGTACATCATTAAGTCTCATACTTTGATGTGCACAATTACACTAGCATTTCATAGCACACACCAAAGTGAGGGTAACTGTAGATGCTTGGATTTTGGGTTTAGAACTTTCCTATGGATTTAAACT